>PVJX010021207.1:0-32244 GCA_004027295.1 Dolichotis patagonum
AAAGTGAATGAGTGCTGACTCTACACAGAAACTTCCTTGGAGGCCTAAGGTCAATAATGATGCATTTGAAATCTCTGGAGATCACTGTCAGGGATAGAAAAGCAATTCCTCCCAAACAAAAATAAAATTGAAACCAAAACTCCACGACCAGGAGCCCTGTAGGTTATATTGGCTGGAGACAAGTCTCCCAAGAGGCAGGCCCAGCAGGTGACAGTGTGGATTAGCTGGGCCCTTCCCCCAATCGCAGGGGTTCTTTGCCCCTCTTGCACTCATTCCAACTATGAACCTCTGCAGAATTCATTAAAGTATTTTAAAACCAGAGAAGAAAAATCAGCCCATATGTTTAGCCTAGCCATGCACTCACAACTAAAAGATAAATAAATTAGATAAAAATAAAGGGGAGTAGAGAACAAAACAACAAAATTAACTAAGCTTTGAGAGTGTCTAATAAACGACATTTTTAAGAGGCACGTTGAAATTTCCCCCATGTACTGGTGGCAATGATAATAATTGAATGCATAAGAGAGAAAAATCTATTAAAAATAGTGACAGCAACCAAAGCTGTTGAGTTTTTAAATCCAGAATTCTGTTTTAAATTCAAGGTCTATGGCCTCTCCTCACTCAGCTTACTGCAGCCTTGCCTCTGCAAAAGCTACAAAGCAAGCTCTGAGTCCCTGGGGAAAGAGCCTGCCATCTTTCTCTCCTGGGGGGTGTGGCATGCAGGGACCATAGCAGTTAGGATTTCTCAGCAGCGGTCCTCTTGGCTGTAGGATGCCCTTTCTGTAGCAGTCATCAGAATGAATCACACAGAACTTGCTGTGGCCGCCAATGCAGTCCCCTTTCCTCCTCTCACCTAGTCCAGGATCTGAAGGGTTTAAAATTCCTATTTTTAAAAAGTGTGAATGTCATGAAACAGATATCTATGTTAAGTTCCAAAATGTCTTTTGTCACCTCAAAAGTAAACCTTTTGCCAGTTAAATTGTCTCTCCTCATTGCCTCCTCCTCCACCCTTGGCAAACATCAATATACTTTCTGATTCTATGGATTTACCTATTTTGGATATTTCATATAAATAAAATCTTACACTGTATGAACTTTCATGTCAGGCTCCTTTCAGTTACCCAATGTTTTCCTGTATTAGTATTTTATTTATTTTATGCATCAGTTATATTTCACTGTTACTTATTTATCCTCTGATAGAATATCCTTTGGGAGGTAACTTGGGCCTATGTTGAATAAGTGTCCAAGTGTCCATTAATTACAAAATAGCAGCTATCCAATCAGAAATTCAGTTCAGAGTACACTAGAACTTTATTTCTTTCAGTTTATAAAAAGGATGTTGTAGGGATGGCCGGGTAGAAGGATGGATGGATGTATTGATTGATGGATCAATGGAATTATTAAATGGAAGACCACTTAATTTAAAGCTTAGAAACCTAAACTCCAGCTCCATCTTTGCCACAGAATACTTCTATGGCATTCAAATCCCTTCATCTCTGTGAGCCTTCATTTTTTCACTTGAAAAACTAGACCATTCAACCAGATAGTTTCTTGTGATCCCAGGAGTTCTCCTGCCTCAATACTTTCAGAATAGAGCATCATGGCTGACTGTGTTGAGTTACAGGTAATACTCAGAGACATAGAAATGAATAAACTGATCTCCAGATGGACTTATCTGTGGCTATTCTGTTATTGCTTCCCAATTTGAGTTCATGAAGGACATACTTCTTGGTTATCTTGAGTCTCCTTATCCTCTCAACCCTACTTCCCACTACGTTCCATCCATTCTTCATTAGTTGACATACAATGTCCTTTAATTATTCTCTATCACTTGTCTCCACTGTAAGCTCCATTTCCCCAAATTTGTGGTCTTCCATTTCTTGCAAAACAATTGAACCCATATGGCTTGATTTGAACCCAAAGGCCTTTCTAACACCTGTACTTCCCAGCAGGTGTTAGCACAGGTCCCAGAGCTGACTGTTAGCAGAGGCTATTTCTCCTCTCAACCACCACCAACATTGGGCATTTGCAGTTAATTTTATCAACAAACTTGTGTGCAGCAAGTTGTCATGGAAATAAAAAAATAGTGATTTGTTGGTATTGGTATCTTGAAAACAAAGTGCAAGCCAAGCTGAAAAATACCACAGATAGGGTAGGGTGGAGGGTTACCAAGAGAAATGGGAAAAATGTTTTCATGAAAGGTGCAAAGAAAATACCTTCATTACCCCTGGAAAAAGGAGAGAAGACCACTGGTGCTAACATCCTGGTGTGGGGAAAAGAAATTCTCAGGGTCTGCCCATTGTTTTCCTCTAGTAACGAAGATTAAAAATAGCAATTATGTTGAGCCTGGTAATCTGACCCATTACCATGCATCTTTCTAGAACACAGACAGGGTGGATATGCTGCGCCCTGAGCTGGCCTCACGGATCACTACAACAGTAACAAGGTAGGGATGGTAATGGCTTTGCTTCAGAGCATTTTCTTGGCAATGCTCCTCCTTGCGGCCCACAGATAGCATCCTTGAAGGACATGCCCTGAGATGACTCTCCAAAAGTCTCCAGAGTGAAGTCTTGTTCTCCTAGTCAAAACCTCCAAAGGAGGCTCTGCCTGGCCCAACACCACTTAGTCTCCACATTCAGTTTGGTCTAAGCATCAGGTTCACTGGACACTTGAAGGTTATAGCTGCCTGGGTTTGCCAGATTTGTATATTACCAGCTCTCTGAGCCTGGGATTTTTCATCTTTTAATTGGAATAGTCTCATTTGTCTTCTGTAGCTGAAGAACTATGTGCAAACAGCTGACATAACATTGGACACACAGAGTTGCTTAACAAATATGCATTTTTTTCTCATAGTTAATTGCAGCTCTAACAGTCTGTTCCCAGAAAAGTGGTTCCTTTGAGGCAGTCAGGTGTCTCCTGGGTGCCAGAGGGTGGTAATGAGAGACACAGCAGCAACTCCATGGAGAGACATGGGAAAAGGTAGGGGGAACTGGTGTATGCTGAGGTTTGCAGCAAGAATATTCTTCCCACTCTATGAACCTGCTTACTAAGGGAATCAGCTTGTGAACTTTTGCTACTCACTTATTCCTTTGAGTGGACTTCAAGTCACTGTATTCCTTCTCCAGAAAACAGACCTCTCTCTCTTTCTCATTGTGATTGTGCCAGAGTTTGTACTCTGTTAGAAAATATTCAGGATTTCTTAAAAACTCTACATTCCAAAAAATGTGGAGTAAGGAGTCCTTCCCAGAGCCTCAGAAGTCATACCAAGAAAGCAGATTCTTATTGCACTCATGGTCACAGCTGGTCTTATGTGTGGCTAGCCTCTGATGGGTAGTGTTAACAAGCAGAGATGGAGACTGGGTACAGCCTGTGTATCTCTGCCTTGCTCAGCAAAGGTCTTGCTGCCTCACCCCTCTTAATGTGATAACTTTTCTCAATAGTTGACAGATCTAGGCTTCCCTTAAAGACGGGATGGGCCATACATGTCATCACAGATATAGACTCCAAGATCCAGGGGCATCTTGCCTGGTATGTGGAAAAAGAATCAGACTGGTCTTAAGAAGCCTTGGGTTGATAGGCTTTGTGGCTTTGGGAAAAGTCACTTACCTCTCTAAGTTGTTTCCTCATCTTTAAAATGAGGATTTTTTGGCCAACCTTGGAAGCATCTTGTGGATTCAGAAAATCTATGACTAGTTTGAGAATGTTTGCTCTTGAGAATAACTCCTTAAATAACCTTTTCAAGCTAATGATGATTAGTTATTCTTCCTCACAAACTACTATCAGTTAATTACAGTGAGAGAGATGGGCCCCAAAGTTAGGAAAGTTAGGATGCTCACTTAACAATCATTAACTGAGCATCTACTGTATGCTAGATATTCCTCTAAATATAACAAAAGTGGTGAAACCCATGCCAACATAGAGCTTACAGTCTATTGGGGAAGAGTGGAAATAAACAACCAAAACAATAGATCTGATAGGGAAAACTGCCAAAGAGAAAGGGGAAGCAGAATAAGGTGCATACTCTTGCCTGGGCAGTGTCCTGGGTGGTTGGGGAGGGTTCCTTGAGATGGGGTAGTCAGGGAAGACCTCTCTGCCAAGGAGACATTTGAGCAGAGACCTGAAAGAACAAAAAGGGTAGATCCATAGAAAGAAACTAGGTAAAAAGGAAAAATAGAAAAATCCTAATCCTTTTTGTAAGCTGTACCACAGACAAGTAGCTTTCTTGTTGTTTTGTATTTTTTTTAGGAGGCAATGCAAGTTTTATGCTTTCTTCAAAATTCATTATACAAACACTGTTTGAAAGGAATCCTTAAATGACCCTCTTGTTAACCCTTCTTCTGCTTGCCTCATCACTTGGCTCTGGAGTCAGATTCACCTGAATGCAAAGGGGAACTCTCACCATCAGTCTGTTTTTAGAGCAAGGGATTTCACCTAAATCTTAATTCTTTCAACTGTAACATAATTTTAAAAACAGTGTCTCCTTCATAGGCTGATGAGATTAATTGAGAAAATGCATTTCAGTCTTTCAGAGTTCATCTGCTTCTTCCCCATTTCTCAGACAGGAATGCTTTCCTGGTCTCCAGTATCCTCGGGTGAATCCCTTGATCCCAGGTCCCTGGTCCCACGCCCCCACTTTCCTCAGTGGGGTTTGTACCCAGGGCTTTGCATATGGTAGGCAAGTGCTCTACCATTGAGACATACCTCCTAACCCCTACCAGTAGGTTTTCCAAGTGGTGAAATCACCTTTAGCCAGAAACCCCTCCCTCTCATCCAGGAACAATTCCAGCAGCAATAGACACTTCCTCAGGCAGGCAAACACTGGGCAAGGTTTCTGCAAAGATCTGCCTCCAGCAGAGCAACCTGTAGGCCAGGGCAGGAGAGTGCTTAGACTCACAACTGAGCTGGAACCACCTCGCAGCTCAGCAGTGCTCCAAGACTGGGGACAAGTTTGGGAACTGCCTACAAATTCGATGATACAAGAAGTCATTTAAAGTTTTATTTTACAAAACAGAATAAATTAAAAATGCATTAGGAATGAGTCCCTTACTTAACTACAGGGTGTGCTAATGGGCTTGGAGCCTGCACTCCTCCTTCTTTAAGCTCTTAATGACTGAGCTTTAATGTATTTTATTTCTTGAAAAACAATCCCACAAGCACTCAGTACAGTCGGAAAAACATTTCTAAAATCATTAGGCCGCTGCACGGTAAATATTCATCACAAATGCAGCTCCCACCTGCTTGCAATGAGGCATTGATTTTCTTTTGCCTTGTTTTTCTCTCTCTCACTTTCAATTTCTCTTCTATTCTCCCCTCTCTCCACCTCACCTTTCCTCCCACCTCACCTCCTCCCCCTGAATGTTCAGTGGATGCTCCAGCAAGGCTTGGCAGGGCTTTCTCTAAGAAGGTGTGCTTCCAAAGGAAACAGGGGAGTCTCTCAATAGTAAGAGAGGCCACACCACCTGCCAGAAGGCCTGCTGGCATTTGCAGTGGGCCTGAGGAGCTCTGCTACCCTTCAGCTGAAGTCTGTGCTGTAATGTTATCATGCATGTTCACAAAGTAAGAAAACTGCTAGTTTGGCCACTCAGAGGTCTGAAATCCAGTTCTGACTCAGCTAATATCACTGTGTAACCTTGAGAAGGTCACATTACTGCTCTAACCTTTAGATTTGTCATCTATAAAGTGACAAATTGTCACCTAGTTGATACTCTAAGATTTCTCTCACTGAAGAGCTTGGTTTTGGTCCTACTCTAGCTAAATAGTAAATGTATAATTATGCATCAGTTGCTTACAATTTTGAGCCTCATTTTTCTTATTTTAAACTATATATACGCATAGCGGTGTATAAAACATGTATCTGGAAAGGGTGTGTGAAATCTAAAATATTTACTGTATCTAGAGCACCAAGCATAGTGTCTCAAATATATTAGGATGCTACTGTCCCTCTCCCTGTACCTGCTACCCTGTCATCTTGCACAACATGCAGGAGCTGAGTTCTGTGCCAGAGGGAGTCAGAGCATAGATGTTCTTGAGCAGCAATGACACAGCCACAGAGCAGGAGAAGGGGGATGGAGACAGACTCCCCTCTTGGCAACTGGGCCCATGTCCCCTCATCTAAAGGGGATGAGTAGCTGGGTCTCTTTAAGTGAATTTATTAACAGGGGAAAAGAACATGAGTGTCACCAGACCCCCACATTTTTCATTATACATCCCTATCACTCCCTTGCTTGACCTTCAAAGTATTATGAGATAAAGACTTATTATACCTAATTTCAGATGGATAAATTGAAGTCCAAAGAGGTTTACTCTGAGGTCACATTGAGAGTAAGTGGCAGAACAAGGTCACTCATCCAGATCCACCAGACCCACATTAGCAAACGTTAACCAAATTTCTCTTCACCTGGACTTCTTATGAAGCACAATCACAACAGTGAGACAGATTCCAAGCCTCATGCCAAGTTAGGATGCACATTTTGTGTGTAATACCTGCCACTGAAAAGGGTATCAAGACTATTGATAGTTTCTTAATTGCAGCTATTGCCACTGATGAATAGAGAGTAACAATATATATTCTCAAAATTCATCTGAGAATCCAATTAGTAAAAATCTTAGGGTGATAAGTACTGATTCTATTCTGAATTGTATATTTCTCTCCATGAACTATAAATGTGGTCTAACATAATGATAAAAATTGTGGAACTTATGACATAACAGGTATTATGAGAAGGATTTATTGTAGATCATCTCCATTAATCTTTGAAACAATTTTGCAAGCCAGGCAACATTCACATTGTATGGATGCATGAATGTGTTTCTGTAGGTCAAGAAGCATAAACAAGGTCACACATCTAATGAGGCATTTACAACTGATTTCATTCTTTCCTTTCTTACTATAGAGATTAGAATAATTAAATAGTATCTTTAATACTTTTTCTCACAATATGATATGTCAGTAAGATTATTGGTCAAAGTTCCTGAGTGAATCTCTTGGAACAACTTTATGAGGGATTTGTCTACCATGTCCCTTACTATTCTTCTGGTCTGAAACATAAATACAAAACCTGGAGCTACAGCATTCACTTTCCAACTCAGAAGATGAAACTTCATAATGAGACATAGCTGAAAGACAGAACACTGGCCCTCAAAGACATCCTTGAGGAAGTACCCTAGTGCTGCACTGCCTACTTCTGAACTTACCTGAGGAAAACTCAACATCTATATTATAGTTTAAACATGAACACCCCCCCCAAAGACTACTGTATTGTATATTTGATCCCCAATATGGAATTGGGCCAGGGATTTAGCTCAGTGGCACAAGTGCATGCCTGGAAAGTGCCAGGTCATGAGTTCAATCCCTGGTGCCAAAAAAAAAAAAAAAAAACCGTTCAGAGATGGGACTTAGAAAGGTGACTGAAACATGATGGCCCCATTCTCACCAATGAGCTAATTCCTTGATGAATTCATACCTGAACGGGCTACTAGGAGATGAGTTTGAGGAAGTAGGTTGCTGGGATGTTCCTTTAAAGGGCATATCATTCCCCAAAGCCTTTTGTCTCTCTCTGGCTCTTTCCTTGTCTTTCTCTGATTCTCAGTTGCCATATGGTGAGCAGCTTTCCTCCACCACACCCTTTCACCCTGTTGTTTCTATCTTGCAGTCAGCTATCTATAGATCCAAACCTCTGAAACCATGAGCCCAAATAACCATTTTTTCCTTTAAGTGTGTATGCCAGATATTATATCTCAGCAACAGAAAGGTGACTAATATATTATGTTAGCCCACGAAAGCCTTGTTTTTTGCTTGACAATTTCCTCTAATCCTAAGATATACAATACATTGTGATTTTTACAGTCATGGTTTCTTTCTGATTTGTTCTTGAGGTGTCTCTGTCAAGAATACCTACCTGTAAACTAATCTAGTGGATCTCTAGGCAGGGCCTAGACTTGGAGAAAGGGTAGATGCAGATGAGTGACAGGAGAGATGCAACAAAGAGGTAAAATAGAAATACATGAAACAGAATAAAGTTATCATTCACTGGTCCCAGAAAGGTTAGAGGTCTAACTTGGGAGCTGGATAGAAATCAGGTAGGTGCTAACTAGGGGACTGATATGGCAGGGTGTTCAACTGGTAGATAAAAAGTGAGAAAAAGAGAGATAAAAGACCTGTGGACACTTTATTAAGGTCTGTGACACTATATTTTAGGTTTCCCTATGGGAATGTGGATTAGGCAATTTAAAGAAAACACATATAGGTATGAACTTGCTTACATGACTCTGTATTGAGTTGTATCTTATAGGTTGCATCTTGCTCAGAAGCTGTAGGGTGTGTTAAGTTTTAGGTAGTGGACTGAGGAGCAAGCAGGATGTACTATAAGCAACTACACAAGTTCTAAATAGGCCAAAGGTGATGGCATATGACTGGGGCTCAAATAACTTATGTCAAGCCTAAAAGACAAGGCAGTGACTATTTTAAACAAATTTATTAGTTAAAATTCAAACCCAAGACTATCATGCTGTAGAGTCCAGTTTTCAACTGCTATAATATCTGCTTCTTAACCAAATTTTAGTATTTTCCCAGTAGAATAGACAAAGTCTTAATGTTGGGTGAGAAGGAAGGAAAGATCAACACAAGCAGCTAAAAGCTAGCCCATTCCCAACACACCAATGAACAGTGCAATATTAACCAGGTTTTCAGGGATGCAGATGTCATAAGGGCCTTTCCCACTCTCCCACTCTCAAGAAGGATGGGTCTCTCCACAGAGGATATGACAGCTACTTCTGCAGCTAAATGCCACTTTGTCCTTGGGGCAGGAGAAAAGAGGAGAATTCAAGAACTCAGCTCTCTTCTTTAGTTAAGCAGGGATTGGAAGATGAATTACCTGACCTGTTAATCCTTCTGAGGATTGAGTGTTGACCAATTACATGGTTGATAGCGCCTTTTTGTGTACATGCTGAATGAGGTTGTTTCAGCACCTTGGAGAGGGCTGTTCCTTTCAAGTGCCAGGAGACGGTGCAGTGAGGGCCTCACTTTCCTTGATGCTTTTTTTTTTTTTTTCTGGTCACAGACTGCACATTATACTCTATTCTTGGAAAGAAGGGAGAACTTGGAGCCTGAGAACCAGATGTTGGCAGCCGAGAGACTTGCTCAGCCTGTGTAAGGAATTGTCCTATCCATCTTTCACACAGCCACTAAGGTCACATAGCAGCTCTCAGAATTTGTGCAGAGCACCTCTACCAGAAAGACAGCATTGAAGGAGAACACTGCCTGGCACGTGCTAGGAGCTCCATTATTATTATTTATTGAGTGACTCCATTTTGTCTTGAGTATGTATCACCAATAATTGTACCTACGTCCTGTGAGGATTAAATAAGATGAAGTTTGTAAAGTGCATAACAAAATGCCAAAATATAAAATGTGCTTAAACACTATTAGCTATAATCCTACAAACACTTCCCAGAATGTGAACAAAGATGTTCTGTTTCTAATATAACTGCACTGTTTCTAATATAAACATAAAAATAACCTAATATTTAACAACATGGTAATCCATACAATAGAATGAAATAACATGAAAAGATGTTTCCAAGGTGCCTTTGTGATTGGGTGATATTTACTGAGGCTTTTGCCTATGGGAATTACTGCAGTTTAAGGTGGGCACAGAGGACTACTGAAAGCAATTAAATATTTCAGAGACCTGATGCTTAATCTTGAGACTCCCCATACTAATACACTTGACAAAACTTAAACTAATTTGGTAACTTTTAATTATGAAGATATAAAATAAAGTCACTTTTTAGGGAGAACAGTATTTGCAATAAAGTTGATGTACATTTTTTCTCACCATGGAAGAAAATGTGGAGATAATGCAACATATCATCATCTTCAAGCCAAAGAGAGGTATTCCAAGAGAATGGTTTATAAATGTTGGGGATGTATCCAAAAGGGAGAGCCTAATTTCTAGGTTCTGCCATAGGTAAGAACAGAACACTGCAGAGGAGGTTTTGTGGTATTACCAGGACCACCACCTTGAGTGCTACCTAGGTGTTTCCTGTACTCCTTGGCTACATAGTAAGGCCACAGAGGGTATATGAGCATGGTAGATATGGAGTAAGATTTGTAAGATCAGTAAGATTCATAGAGTCACCAGCCCATCCATATGGACCCAGTGACTAAAAGCTAGAGTAGTGATAATGATCAATAGGAAGGGGAGACAACTTGCTAAGGACAGGCACATAGAGTTTTCACATGTTTTTTTATTTTGTTCCTTTTGTATATCCTTATACAGAAGAATGTAAGACTAGGGAACAGGTGAGAAGGAACAGACTATGCCTTCTTTCCCATATTTACTTTCTACAATAATCCGCAAGTCCATCCCACCCCTTAGGAGTAAAAGAAAAGCTGAGGAGACTTTTATATCAATCTAATAGGAGATTAAATTTTTAATGTGAAAGACCATTAATAAACAAAATGAGACCATTTTAATAACTGAACATGATTGAAAAGTTACAGAATTGAATTGAGCCTTTGTCAAGAGTACATTTTCCCCACTGAGAGAGGGAGATTTGACATGGGACAGTAGTAGGCAACTGCTGAAAAAGTAAAGATATTCCATGTTCATACACCAATGAGTTTAAGTCACTATAATCAAACTTGTTACATTCATGATACAATGTCAAGTGTAAAATTCAAGACATAAAACTGTATATATAATATGTTTTCACTTTGCAAAGTATACAAAGACTAAAAAAAGTATACTAGAATGATATGGGTAGATGAAATGATGAGTAATTATAGTTTTCTTTTTTATGCTTTTCTTTACCAAATTTCCTCAGTGGGTATATATCAATTTTATAAAAAGGAAACAATAGTAAAGGAAATTTTACTTTTCTAGGTGTTTATTTTCCTAAAGCCTCACTTTTTGAGGCATTCTCCCCATCATTTGTGGCTGCCCTCCTGCTAAAGTCCCCTTCAAGGACAGAGAAAGAAGTCCAATCTGGGGGGTGAAATAAAGCATTGCTCTAACCAAGATTCTATTTCAGATGTTGACTTCAGTGTATCCTCAGGGTATTGACTCACAGCATCTCAGAGGCTAGAGTCTGAGCTCAAAATTCCATGGTCTTTCCACTGGAGTATCTGAAAAATTTTAAAGGACCCATGTTTTCAGGGGCAACTGATTACTGTGTCAACTGCAACTGGTTTTCCTATGGCCAGAGGAGCAGAATAGCAAGTGCTCATAGTACATCATGAGAAGCCTGGTGGGATTTAATACATATAAATAACCCACACAGTGTCAGATCCAATTTTTCATTCCTTGATATAAAACTATGCGTGGAACAAGGTTAGAGAAACCAGACTTTTCCAAAACATAGCAATTTGCCTCAAGATGAAGTTTAAATAAAGTGCTCTACAGAAAGCCACTGGTCCAATACTTGAATGAGAGATCCAAAGGTGCTCAGGTGCAATTAAAGGACCAGAGCCAACCAACTTCCACTGGCTTCGAGAAATGGGTGGGAGTAACCAACTAAATAAAACCATATTTTTTGCTAACAACTTTACACATCTCCCAGTATTTATGCTACATTGCTTCCATGTTTTCATCAACAAGACCTTTAAAGAAGCAAGATGAGCAGGATGCCAGGAAGAGAAATTTTCAATATTCTGGTCTAAAACTCCAGAAAACTTTCTGAGTATCCTGTTGTACTCCTAGAAGATTTAATAAAGAGCACTGAACATTCAGAGGCAGGAGAGAGAGAGAAGACCAAAATCTTTGTCATCATATAAAACCTCCTTTAGGAATATTTATAACTAATTCTTCCTGAAACTTGGCAAATGAAGGCCACTGGGGTCATCTACACCTGGGTGAAAACTGAGAAGACTCAACCTTTGTGCCCACTGCCATAGTCCTTGTTCTAACTTCTCAAGAGTCAAACACTTTACTACAACTAAAAAGGAAGTCTATAACCATGTGCATTAGAGAGAAAACATAATTGCTTCCAGTTACATTAGGTGCAAGTAATTAATGTAATTTCAGATCTCATGCTGAGCTGAATTTTTATGCTAGAAGAGGTCACATACCTGAAGAAGAAAAGATATAGTTGCCAAGCAAAAGAAAGAAAGAAGAAAGAAAGAAAGAGAGAGAGAGAGAGAGAGAAAGAAAGAAAGAAAGAAAGAAAGAAAGAAAGAAAGAAAGAAAGAAAAAAGAAAGAAAGAAAGAAAGAAAGAAAAATGAAACAGCAGTGAAGGGTAGCAATGTCAATCTGACTTCACCATCTGGTGTGGAACTGGATTTAAGGAGGCTGTAGAAACCCTCTACCTCTTTGGGAGGGAAATCAATATAAATTGAGAAATTCTGGTTGTAACTAACTCATTTTTCATATGTAACCTGGATTTGATCTCCAGATGGGAGCTCCACTAGGATGGGAGAGACACACAGGCAGGAGATGTCTACAGTAATTAGCTTCTCATGAACTTTCTGGCTGCCCAGTTGACCTATCAGATAGCATGTTTACAACTAATTTATAAGTGATCCATGCAGAAGAATAGGAAAGAATCAAAAGATGTCAGATAAGAATCAAAAGATGTAAGATAAAGATGTCACATATCTATCTATGTGATAATTACAACTCTAGTTTCAAATAATTTTTTATTTTTTCCTTTTGAAGCACTTTTCCAGTATTGGCAATGTCTCCTTTGTATCACCTCCAAGATTTATCCATATGCTTAGACTACAGTATATATGGGCAAGTAGCCAGAGATTGGAAAGCTTTTACTTCCATCACAATATTGTCAGGTCAAAAGTAGAAGGTGATTTCACTCAATTATCTTATGTTTACCTCAGAAGATCAATTTCTTTTCCCTTCCTGCTCTCACAATATTATCTTGTCAGTGGCCTTACTCTATTCTATATCCTTTGGAAGAAGGGCTGTCCTTCCTGCTGTCTAGGACCACAGCTCTTTCTTGACCTGGATCATATCCCAACCTATACATCCTTGCATCCTCAGGGACCATAACTTTATTCTTTCAATTTTTCCTCTCTTTCATGTATCTTTGCCTTTTAAGACTAGTTCCTTCCTACAGTTACATAAACATGTTAAAGTATCTCATACACTACAATAAACCAAAAAAAAACCCCTCCCTTGATTTAAGTTTCCCTACTTCTCTATACAATTCAACTTTTTAAAAAAAGAAGACTCCAAGTGTCACCTCTATTTTCTTACCTCTCATTGACTTTTCAACCTGTCTCATTTTGGCTTCCACTTACTAGTTCTCCACTGTGACCATTCCTATCAATAGATTCTTATATTTCTTGAGACTCTTCCAAGCCCATAAACTTGCTTTGCTTTTCATGTTCAACTTTGATGACCATGTCTCTTCTTGAACTGTGGCTTGACTCTTCTGACTCGATGCTGTATTAGCTTTCCTTGACTGTTCTGGCCATTCCTCCTTGTTCTGTCACACAAGCTTCTCCTTATCTTCTTGCCTTTTGAATGTTGATGGCCCCCAATGTGCAGTTCAGATCTCTGTCTTTGACCACTGTCGTTCTCCTTGGAGAAGCTAATCTTTTAAACTGATTCAGTTACTATTCTTGTGACAGTTTCCTTTTCTGTATCTCTTTTCTAAAACTTCTCCTTATTTCCAACCTCATGTATCCCTTCTGGATATCTGAGTTTGGATATATCCACATATAATCAGTCTAAATAAGAACTTCAAATTTAACACATCCAAAATTGAACTCCTCTTTTTCTCTTAGGGCCTGAAAAATGTAAAATTCTTCTTGAGTTCTCATTGTCTCCCTTTAATCTTCAGGATAAAAAAAAAAGTTCCTACTTTCCAATATCTATCATCAAAAATGTTCATTGGGAAGGAGAATACTGCAGGGAGAGGGATGGAAGGGAGAGAATAAAAATAAAAAACAAAAAGAAAACAATAGTTATACAATTTTATAAAGGGACAGGGAAAGAATTGAAGAAAAGGGAGGATACAGGTACAAATTCCATAGGATGAATATAATCATTGTGTATGTCAAGTGTGAACCAATAAAATTAATCCATAAATAAGTTAATTAAACCTAAAAAAGAATAAACCCCTTACTGTGCTTATAAGGTACTTTACAGAATTATGGTTAGTTTCTACCTACCTCATCTGGAAATCACATGACCCTCCTACTGCCCATCCTGAAGAATGTTTCCTCAATTCTTCCTCAACAAGACAGGACTTCTTATGGTTCTGTGAATGTCCCATGCTATTACATTTCTTTTCCCCATGTATTCTCTGTCTAGAATGTCTTCTGTATCATTTCTGTTTTCTGTTTTCAAAAGTCTACTAAGGCATCCATCTTTGAGCACTCTGCCTTGTATTAGAGAGATGAATCTTTGTTCAGGTTCTAAATCTTGTAAACACTTGGACTATTTTATGTATTTTATTTTGAGGTTCTAATTTTAATTACATAGCTGTCTTTCCTGTTAACATTTTGGGTGCTTTATGGTTAAATTTTACCTTATTAGTCTCCATATTTCTTGAATTTTTATCTGACTTCTAATAGATATTCAGTAAATGCTTTCAGATTAAACTGATGTTTTCTGCCTCACAGATTGAGGATTGAAAGAGCCAAAAGATGTGAGTATTCTTTAGGAATGATGAATATCTAAAATGTTTATAATTGTTGTTGAAAGTGACAATCAGTAGCATCTTTCCCTCTTACCCTTCTTCCTTTCTAATCTTAGTTCTCCTCAACTCCTGGGTAGTTTAAACTGCCAAAACATGGAAGAGCTCATAGAAAGATGGAAGAATAATGCTTAGCAAGTGTTGTAGTCAGGGGTTGTACAGAGAACAATTCGAATCAGGACATGGAGTTTATATTATTTTTATGATCGTCACCCCGAGTTAACACAAAAAAAAGCAGGAAATCTATTCACAACACCAAAGACATAGAATATTTAGTCAAGGGCCTAAATCCCATAGCATTGTCCCACATGAGCCCAGATAAAGACCCAGAGCTCATGACAATGCCTCCCACGAGTCCAACTGGAGGTCTAGATCCCACAAGAAGGACTCACAACAGTTTCTTTTACGGATCTGTGCTGGGAAGGCCCAAAGGTCAGCTGTGGAAACTAGGAAGTCTATGCCAGCAGGGTGAAGGAGCTGTGCTGATAGGATGAGGGTTCTATGCTGGAGCCGAGAAGTCACACTCACAACAAACA
Source organism: Dolichotis patagonum (assembly GCA_004027295.1). NCBI lineage: Eukaryota > Metazoa > Chordata > Mammalia > Rodentia > Caviidae > Dolichotis > Dolichotis patagonum. Next base: position 15,196 of record PVJX010021207.1, read on the forward strand.
CTAGGGCTGTCCTGAAAGTACCACAGCCATCCTCAGTGACACGGAGGCCCCAAGCTCCTTCGAGAACAAGCACAGTCAAGTACATGCCAAGAAGCCAGTGTGACGAGTTCATCCTGGAGACCAAGCGGCACACATCTTCCTCTCCGGAGGCAGGAAGAAATGCTTGATCTGAGGACCAGAGCTTCTCCAGGAGAACCTAACAGCTCAAACAGCAACACGTAGGAGAACCCACAACACCTCAACTTCTCAACGCCATAACGCCTTAACATTCTCCCTTCTCCTTCTCCACATCTCCATTTATGCTGGCAACCTTCCTCAGGTGAAACATCTCTGCTCAGCGCCATGCTGATGTAATCCAGCTGGCTTTAAATTGACCACCAGTTTTTAATCCATAACAGCAAGGTTCACATTTGTTAAGAATTTATTCCCAATTGGGTACATTTGGAAAATCAACAGCATGGTAATTCTGGGCTAATAGCTCAAAGATGAAGGCTCTCACTCATGCCAATCAGTATCAAGGTCATCAACATCAGTAGAGAGGCAAACAGAAGTTCCTAGTTCTGAACATTTCTGATCAAGGGACAGAAGTGTCAGATTCACCAGAGGACCACTGAGCAGCTTGGAGGAATTTCTAGTACACTGGAAAAGTCACTATGTGAGTAACATTGAAAAAACACAGTGTGGACTGGGGATACATCTCAGTGATAAAACATTCACCTAGCATGAACAAGGCCCTGAGTTCAATTCCAGCATGAGAGAGAGAGAGAGAGAGAGAGAGACAGAGAGAGAGAGAGACAGAGACAGACTGTGAATGTGTGAATGGAAGCTGAAGCCTCCCCTCTGTGGTTTAGGGTGCTGACAGAGATGTCAGGCTGATCATAGAAAGAAAAAAATAAATCTTTAAACTAAGGCAGAAACTCAAGACAGTGGTGCTTGTGGGTTGCATGGGCTTTTGCCTGGATAAGCAGATTCAGAAATATCTATCCATGGCCAAACATGTCCTTAACCTGTGTGGGAGGTGAAACCCAAATCTTTAGTGGTTTAGCATATGCTTTGCTACCACTAGACCTATGCTGCTCCAACTTCTACCAATATTCCAAACTGTATACTGAAAATTCTTTAAGCACTTCAAACACAATGGATCCCAACTGATCTTATCAGTCCTATCACCTCCCATTTACCAAAATCTCAATTTCCTTCTCTTTTCCTATTTATGTTATCCTGGACTCATCTTTATGTCTTCCTTCTCTGTATACAAATGCCCACTGTTGGGTCCTTTGCTTAGGCCATCATTGCTGAGATTTCTGCAAAGCTTAATAGCTTCCTACCATCTCAACTTCTCTACCTGGCTATTGGCATTACTTCTAATCATTTCCCTCCCCACCATAAAAACCTTCAAAGGTTCCCCAATTCATGCACTATAAATGCAGTCTCTTTATTCTCTAACACTCATGATTAATTTTTGCTGTGGGGTGCTGAGGATTGAGCCGGAGGCCTTGAACATGATAGGCAAGTACTCTAGTATTGAGATACATTCCCAATCCTTGTGATTCACTCTTTCATATACTCTCTGATAACTAAGGTTCTTTGTATTCTGATCACAATTTACATTTCGCTTTTTATTGCTTATGTTTACCCCACACGTGTTTTTGATAGGACAACCTAGACTCGATCTCAGCCTGAGGAGTGGGAGATACATAAAGATATCCACCATTGAGCTCAGGGCCATTGTATTCTCTCTTTCATGTTCTCTCTACACCCTGTAGAGTGTACTTTTATGAAATCCCAAATATTTTTACTTCATTATTTTCATACTGTTTCTTCTGAAAAATTTATCTTCAAAATGTGCACATCTTTCATAGTCAGACTCAAGTGTCATTTGATGTTCTTCCTTGCCCCTAACCTAGACTATCATGATGTCTCTGTGGGGACCCTACTGACTTGCTCCTGTCAGTTCAACACTAAATTACAGTTAAGTTGTGAGAAAATATTATATCTTACCATATTAACATTCCCACCATCTTAAGGCAGTGTCATGCTCATAGAAGACTGAAGAATGGGTAAGGTCCTAAAATAATAGATTCTTGGATCTTTAAAGGGTATCCCACCTTAGATCAAGATTCTTTCTGAAGTGCAATCTCCAGTGTCAGTCATTAGAAGCTCAGTGTTTTCCACCTGTCTTGCCCTCATCTTCAGAGACTCAAGAGTAAATTTAAATTGGGAGAAGGGCAGGATTAGATACAACCATGAAATTTTCTTAGAATAAATGAATTAGGAATGAATTTGGAAAGAAAGCAAGATAATATTTTAATTGGGGTGGAGAAAGAAGGGAAGGCATTTAAGGAAAGATGTGGCAGATGAGTGAATACAGATGGGAAGAAAAAGTGGAATGTTTGTGATGGAGGACAGGGAAGAGAATCTCCCTGGGATGAGAAGTAAGGACCAATGAGGATGTTAAGACAGGAGTGGATGGGAGTTCACACAGATGCTCTGAAGGCCTAACTAAGCAAACTGGAAGATTCTTTCTTTTGGGCATGTTAATAGGTTTGGGGGTGCTGGTCTTCTTCTAGAAATAGTTTCTACGTTTTACTTATCTTGAAAGAAGAATTTTTGGACAAAATAAGTGCAAAAGATAGCAAGGTTTTACATTTATTAAAGGTAGAAAAAGAAATATGCTCTGCAGAGCAAATATGGGTCAATTAAAAATAGGAAAAGTACACTCTACAGGGTGTAGAGAGAACATGAAAGAGAGAATACAATGGCCTTGAGCTCAATGGTGGATATCTTTTTGTATCTCCCATTCCTTGGGCTGAGATTGAGTCTAGGCTGTCCTATCAAGAACATTCTCAAGTTCTTGCAAGAACTGAAGATAGCACTCTTTCATTGGTTTCACCTGCAGGGCATTGGAAACTGTACTGCACATGTGTTCTGTAACTTTATAATTAATATGTCATACCCACTTCCTTGGCCAGTTTGTCATGCCCTGATCTCCTGTCTCAAGTCCTCTACTCATCTTAATCTCAAAGAAGGTGACTGTCAAGGTATGAGTTTGCAGTACTAACTCTATTACTTTCTATGTAAGAAGTATTGAGAAAAAATTTTAACCATTCTGCCTCAGTTTCTTCATCTTTAAAATATGGACAATATTAGTGCCTATATCTATAGTTGTTATTATACAATTAAATAAGCAAGGCAACCACAATTGTGTCTACGTTACACAAATTAATTTGTTATTCCAGAAGAAACACCAAGACCAGGGTCCAACACACTGCATTATATAAGTTATTAAAACAGATAAGTCTCAGAACTTGGGAGACCTAGATTACTTGACACTTTTAACAAAGTTTTGCAGAACAGTACCAGACCAAGGAGAATGGCAAAGCCATAGATGCTCTTAGGATTGGACAAATACCTCTTGAGATTCTCACGTACAATGTCCAGTCTCACAGTGAGGCCGGATCTGAGCAGGACACCAAGGGAGGCATATGGACCAAAGCTGAGCCCAGACAGTGGGGCAAAACTCATAGCAGAGAATGATGTCAGCTCAGGGAAAAGAAATGGGGAAGAGCTAGCCACCCCCCCCCAACACAGCGTGCTTAGGAAAGGCACTGAATTGGAGCCTCATTAGCAAAAGAAGGCTGACTTCAGAGCCAGTACAACCATATGCTATTTCAGAAATGTTTTGAGAAAGTCAGTAAACAGGTATTTGGGGAGGCTTTTAAAAAATCCCTATGAATACATTCTTAACCAAGAATATAAGTTGAGAGAAAGGAGCTGCCAACTTGTGAAAGGGGCTGAGTATTAGGAAGAGAGTATTACGGCCCCCTCTGGGAGAGACGACTGACACAGCAAAGAAACTTAATGAGACTCAATATCCTGCTTCCTCTCATTGCTCCTTTGCAGGGATTGAATCACAAATCTCCAGAGTGGGGGAGGTTATTTGATCAGGGGTAAAAAGCAAGGTGGTTCACAGCAAGTGTTTGTTAAGTTTTCTTCAAGCTTAAAAGGTCAGGAGGGGCCTTTCTTTGCAAAACAAGAAAGAATGGAAAAACAAAGCCCATATGGAGGTCCTGCAAAGTTTTGCCTTCATTAACTCTGCCTGAAAGCAGACCCAGTGCTGACATAATACCATTAGCTCTTATGAGTGTCCCTGAAAGAGCTAGGCTAGACCATCAGGGAAAACAGGGCCAAGTTCAAGAAACAACACATCTCACTACCATGGGCTGGAAAAGAGCTGTTCGTTTTCTATTTCCCAGGGAAGGGAGGGAAGTTGTGAAAAAAACTTATCTAGGTGCTTTGGGGGTGAAGTGAGGCAGAGATTTACATGATTCATCTGCCTCCTGTGTGCCAAATACCAAGGTAGGCACAATGCATAAATTATTTCTTAAGATTGCTAAGATAAGATTCTAACCTTAGCTGAATCAATACATGACTAATTGAGAAAGAATAAAGAGTGACATTGAGGGAAGATGAAACAGAGGAAAGAAGGAAGGAAGGAAGGAGAGTAGGAAGGAAGGAAGGAGAGTAGGAAGGAAGGAAGGAGAGTAGGAAGGAAGGAAAGAAAGGAGGAAGGAAGGAAATGAAGGAAGGAAGGAAGGAAGGAAGGAAGGAAGGCAGGCTCTTTAGCCAAACAGCATTCAAATCCCAGGTCTCAATTTCCAACAAGCTAAGACTTCAGTTTCCTTTCCTATGAAACAAGGTGGCTGCTAGGAAAATAGGAAAGTTCCTGGCATACAGTTTGGTACAGCAAATGTTTGTTCATTTTTAAATTGCCTAAAATGTAGCATTGTAATAATGGTGAGAAAATGGATTTAGGATTTGCAGACCTGAATTCAAGCTTGACTTTGCCACTTGTAGTCACTAACTGCATGACTGTACAAATAATTCACCCTCTTGGCTTCAAATAAACAATCTATCAAAAAGCATGGTTGTGAAGGTGAAATGAAATATCTGTAAAATGCTTTGCAAAATGCCCTGCCCTTTGAAAACTCTATGTAAATAGTAGTTATTAATACCAGCTACTTGGTGAAAGGGCTTTGGGCTTTGGGGATAGGAGGGCGTGGAGAGCAGTTAGTATCCTGAGCATTTTTTTTCCAGTACTGGGGGTCAAACTCATGACCTTGCACTTACCAGGCAGGCACTTACACCTCTGAGCTAAATCCCCAGCTCCCCCCAGGTGTTTCAATACTTACATTTTAAAGACCTTACAGATTCCAAATATCTTAACCTGGTTTTGCATGAAAGCCCAATGGTAAAACTAGCCAGGCAGTTACAAAAGTAGAAGAGCATCACCTACTTGAACTTTTACTGTAAGGCAGGTGGGGAAGTGAGTAAGCAAAGTGCTGCAGGGCTGCTTCTGAGGAATCTGTTGGTTGTCTGCACAGGAGCCTGCTGATCTTCCCAGCTCAGACAGAAATAGTGTTTGGGGCTTTGGGAGATCTGTTTCTGCTTATGATATTGCAACTTCCAACTTGGAAAACACTGCCCACCCACCACTCTCTGCAAGAATATGTTAGCACTACAGACCACACACCAAATTGTTGTGCTGAATAAAGGAAAGCTGAACAGTCCCACTGTGCTGCAGACATGGTGATGTCATTGAGGAAGAACTAAGGAGGAAGAACTAAAGGAGGAAGGAAAATAGGAGGAAAAGGCAGCTGACATTCCTGATCCACCCAGAGGCACCTGTCCTGGAGGACATTCTCCTCCTGATTTCTTGTTGTTTCCTTCTCTACTTGGAGAGCCGGATAGTAGGGATGTTCCAAGATTTTGCAGACTTATCGTCCATCTTTAATGACAGTTTGAATTTATTAAGTAGATGCTGCATCTCCCCACCAGGGAAACGTTAAAGTTGATTAATGCTCCTGGGGCCAAGAGGAGCCTGTGTTTTGGCAACCACAATGAGAGAAAAATGAGGTTAAGTGGGCATCTGAAGGGCAGTAAAGAGGTACAAAGTCAGCACCACAGGAACAGATTCCTATAGTCTTCCTGGTTTAAGGTTGCACAGAGTCAGCCAAGGGCTTTCTTGGGTTGTAGGGACTCAGCTGAAGTTCATTATGTTTATTATCAATCCCTTTGATTGGGACAGTCTTGTTTTGGAACATCATTTGTAACAGTGAGTGGTTGTCGATTTACCTTCCAGTGATTATTTTTTTGACTTGGATAACCTGAGTTCTGCAAAGAACTGACAGAATTCAACTCTCCCCAGGAATATCTACTGAGGGCTAATTGAGAGTTGAATATATTTAGCATGGCTGCGAGAAGAGTTGAAATTGTGCTTCCGTGCCTTTACTTACTGAGTGTGTTGGATTTAGAAAATTAAGTGACCTCATCTGTGCCTTGGTTTCTGTGTTTGTAAAACAGAGGAAAAGCTGCCACTCAACTGGCATTCACAGATTTATTGACTGATATAACTATGTGCCAAGAATCATATTAGCGATTCTAGAAAGAATAAGATATGGTCCCTGCCCTCAAGGAGCTTCTAGTCTCATCTACTACTTGTATTGTTATAGGCAACTAAGATAGATAAAAATATTATAGGCAGTCAGATAGGGCTAGACCCTTGAAGAAGCCAGTGCAGAAGACCAGATTATCTTGCACTGTGGGAGAGACAGACATCTCTGCTGTGGGCTAGACCTCAACACGAAAGGTGAAATGAATGTACCCACATACTTCTTAAGGATAAACATCAAGGATTGATATTCTAAATAGGTATGGATCCCCTTGAGGAAGCCAGGAGGTGCCACTCACCCAACCCTCTATAGGAAAAGCCCCTGTTCTCAATTCATGCTTGCTTGCTACCTGACCTGCTCCCTCATTTGATCCCAATTTAATCAACTTTACCTGAGCAATTATATTCATAATCTTATTGGTTGACCATAGTTTTGTCCCATCTCATGCCCACCTTGTGATTTCCCATTTTCTCCCACCCTTGGACCTGCTTCGTTTCATGAATTTTTTCTATAAAAATCCCTAGAAAGGAGAGGGTCCTTGGCAACCCACTTGGGACTACTTCTGTCTCTCTCTAAGACAAAAACTTTCCTATAATTAACCTTTGTCAGTCATAAAATTCATTCTTTGATTTTAGGGAACACAAACTCATACCAGACATCCAGCAGGTTGGGAGTTTCTTTCCCCCATATCAGTATCAGACACTCATATATTACTTCAGGTCCTCTTAGCCTCATTTGTTCTTATTTTACCTGTGATTATAGCTTCCACTTTTATATGAGCTCCAACTGACTCAGGCACAATCTGACAGTGTCTTCTCTCATTTGCCTGGTGCACAATTCTTGCCTCCCACCTCAAGGATTCCCTGTTGAAATTAAGGTATGTAATATTTCAACCCCTACTTAATAGCCACACATATGCAACTCATAAAGGTAGGGGAATTAATGCCTCTTAGGGTAAAACTTCAATCATTAAGTAATGAAATCTATAGATAAAGTATCCCCCAGTTCTTTCCCTAGATGAATTTTGCTGAGATGCAATTTATATGACATCTTGGAAGACTATCTTATGAAGTCAAGTAATCAATCACACTTTATCAGCTGCCAGTTGATAACACAACCACATATTTCTCTGCTTCATCCTTTTGAACTTTCTTACTCTTGGGAATGGCACTCCCTAATAACATTAAAGTACACATGCTAAGTATTCTTCTGACGATTCTTGATTGGAACATGTGGCTATGTATCCATGTATGATCAGAGCACACCTTGATTTTTTAATAAACTGTTCACAATGGATCTGACACTGTTTGATATGAGTTCTGGCCAAGGGACATGAAATGTCATGGTTTTAGTTACTTTTCTATTATTGCTGAGATAAAATACCCAATTCCCAAAGTTAAGGGAGGAAAGGTTTATTTTGCTTACAGTTGTAGAGGATTTAGTCCATAATCGTCTGGCTCCAAGGCAGAGTGGCTTATCAGAAGAGAATAGTTCATGGCAGAAGACTGTAGCAAAGCAACAAGGTGGGTGGGTGGGGAAAGTCAAAACTCTTTCTGTTTCTTACATTGTATGTAGGCTACCTGCACTAGGGTAGATATAGTACTCATACCCTTAATCCTAGCCAGAACTATGCCAAACCAATCAGTGGACTGATTTACTAATCACACACCCTTAACCCCAGCATCACACACGCTAGATTCAACCATCTATAAAAAAGCCCTATAACCATATGAGGCTTTAGGAGGGACATCTAGACACAAACCATAACAGCCACCATAGTCCTAAATTAAGACAAACGGTTTCTATAGGTCAGGTGAACAATACAACCCTGGTACTAATTCAGCTCACAATAGGTCCATTGCCTCTGCAAATATATCCTATGTTTGTATACCTTGTTTCCAAGTGTCTGATTGGGATAGTCATAGCTGGCAGAGTGCTCACATTGGTTCTATGACCTATGAAATCAGGATAACTATGACAATAAAAGTTTTAAAAGATGGAAGGGTGATGGTCTTATCGTGTCATCATTTATTTGTGTAATCCCTTGTGGGGTAAGGTTGGGGGACAGATGAATTGAGGCAATTTTATGCTGAATTACTATAAAATTAAAGAAGTAGTAGTTCCAATAATAGTTTTTGTGGTAGATATATTGAGACAAAATAATGGCACTTGATATGCAGCTATTGAGCTGGAAAATGAATAGTTCTCAACCCTTATCATTAAGAAAATCAAATGTAGTTACCTGCATATAACAGAAACTGCAGTACACATTCATTTATAGGGCTATGTTAACTTCACATCTCTCCATCACAATATAATCCCCATGGATCTTTATTAGTTCAGAATTCTGCAGCACATCACTATAGTTCACTACTAATGATATCTTACTAACTGGACTTAGTGAGCAGGAAGTGACAAGTATTCCAAATGCCTTAGTAAAATGTGCATCTTACTATGAAACTTAGTAAGATTCAGGGATCTCATATATTGGTGAAGTTCTGGGGATCCAGTGATTTGAGGCACAACAGGATATTACCTGCAGTGTAAAGAACAAATTGCTATACTTTGCACCTCCTATTATCAAGTAAATGGCATAGTTCTAGAAGATTTTGGATTCTAAGGTAAAATATACAACACTAAGTAGTACTCATCTGACCAAAATTTTGAATGACTCAGAACACTGTTAGTTTCAAAGAGGGCCAAGAGAGCTCTGCAGTAGTCCTTATAGCAGAATAACTTACCTGCCGCTAGTAATGTGCAACTCAGCATATTCAATGGTATTTGAGATATCCAAGTTGCTCCTATTGAAAAGCCTTAATTATAGAATTAAAATGTAGAACCTAAGGATCTGCAACAGAGAGCTAAGTTCCATTCAAAAGTAGCTCCTGGTATGCTACTAGAGCCCTTAGAAGAAATCAGATGCCTGACAACAGGGTACTAAGTGATTATGTGACTTGAGCTACCTATCATGACTTGGATATTATTGCATCCATGAAATAGCAAAAGCTTTGGTGAACATAGGAGCAACCAACTACCTAATACAATCTGTATTTTTAAAATTAGTCTCATGTAGGCTCAAAATACATAAACAAATCAATCTCATGAACACATGACCTATGGTTACATGTCATCTACCTGTAGTGTACTGATGTCATTCCTAGAGTTCAAACCTATGGCTCCATGGGGGCTTCCCTATGACCAACTGACAAAGAAAAATATTCAGCCCAAGTGTATGGATGATTCAAAACAGGCACTAACTGAAAATGAACTTCTGCCATGACATAGCACCATTAGGAGTGGCCCTAAATATATGATGGGGAACAAAATCTTCTCAGAAGGAAGACATAGGAACAGTAGATTTCTTTATTCATTTGAATGGAGGAGATGTAGTTGAAAATGCATGCACATGCACACACACACACCCTTTGGCATTGGTGAAGGGCTTAGCTGATTAGTCTGGGGTTGAAAAAAATAAGATTAAAGAATTAGACGACAAAGCTTGAGGAATAGAAACAAAACAGATAGACATTTGTGTTCATGTTAATATCTTGCAGTGAGTATTCACTGCAAAGGAAACTTTCAACAATCAAATAAATAGATGCTTCAACTATAATTGTCCTCAAACCTCTCTTTAATCACTCCTGTCCTAGTACAACGAACCCAAGAACAAAGTGATTATGGTAGTAGGAATAGTGGTCACAGACTCCTGATCACTAAGAGTTGAGCTATCTTCTTCCTGTAGAGTACCATCTTAGTTACTTTTTCCTGTTTCCAAGACGAAATACCTGACATTCAAGGTTAAAGGAGGTAATGTTTATTTTTCATACTTTGTAAAGGTTTCAGTCCATAATCAGCTGGATCCAAGGCAGGATATCATGGCAGAGGGGCCCCACAGAGGAGAAACAGTTCAAAACAGGAAGAAGGCAGCAAAAGCATCAAGCATCAAGTCCAAGCAACAAATGACAGCCTCTGTCCCTTATATCCTATTCAGGCTACTTAGAGTTGGTAACACAGACCTTCTTTAACCTAGTGCCCTTAATCCTAGCATTGCACCATGAATCAATTCTAACATCACACACCTTAGATCCAGCCACCTCTGAAAAAACCCCGCCTATGGACACACGAGACTTTCAGGGGACATCTAGACACAAGTCATGACATGCAGTATTTCTCAAACAGATTAGTTAAGCACTTGGTTGTGAGTCAATACATTGGACTCTTTCTGCCCTGCAAAGGCCATGAATTCTTTATGATTATACGTCAGTTCCTCCTGTGTGCTGGTACTGAGAGTTTAAACATGACAAATTTACCAATATGTTAACCCATACATCTCATAAGACCAAAGGATTTATTTTACAACAAAGAAGATGTGACAGTGGGCACATGATCATGGGATTCATTCTTTTTACCCTGTATGCCATCATTCCTATCTACTACCCCCCAGCCCCATGCTGCTGGCCTAGTAGAATGAGGAAATAACCTGTTAAAATTTCATCTAAAATTCTAGCCTAGGGATAACACTTGCAAGTTAGAGCACTCTCCTGTGTGTGGTGTAAATAACAAACCAAAAACTACTACATAGTACTATAACCCAGTAGCTAGAAAAATCAAAACAGAATGAAAAATGAAAACAGAGAGGAAAGTAGTCTTAGGTCCTACTGGGTTAGAGTCCACAATGCAGTATGTTTTGAGGGCCAACATAGTAAAGTGTATGCTGAACTTGAAACCATAACTACCTGCTCACTTTGGTGTCCTCGTGACAATGGGCTAATAGATAAAAGATTACATCATGTAACCATATTGAAAAGGACTCTGATTAATTGTACCTCATTCCTCTGGAGTAAATTCAGATCATTTTTTTTCTTATATAAATGGAGACTCCAAATGGAAAACGGGAGCAGACATAATCAGGAAAATAAATGTTCCAGTTAGCACAAGCTGTGGACTGTACCAGACATCTCAAATCCTCTTGAATCTTGTCTCTGATTTCTGATTTCAGTCATTATTGTGTTACCTATCTATGTTTGAGCTTTGACTGATTTGAGTAGATATAAGTTTATGGTACTTCAGCTTGTACCTGCACCTTACACACTTTACCTATCATCACAGAGCTTTTATTTTGTCCTCTAGATAGTATGCCATGGGGTCCTGCTTGGTAACTATTCATTTGAAACCCAAATGAGTGAAGATGTTAACATTATTACAAGCCAATACTTGGCTAGTGAAAGGAAGGAGTCAGTGGATAAATTATTTTCCATTTCTTCTTAGACTGTTATGAGATGTAGCTGTACAGCACTGCAGAGAGTTACGCTATGAAACCCAGTAGTCAGTCACATATAACAGCAACCAATTCACTATTGCATCCACATATTGGTGCTTTTTCCTTGCTTAGCCCTCATTTTTCCTTGCTTATGCTCCCTTGGCTTCCATGCGTTAACCAGTCAGCATCACATAAACCATGACCTCTGGCTGTTTTCCAGGAAACCCAAATGAAGACACCCCTTGGAAAAAACTGCCGCTGCTATGTGAGATTGGAATTTTTAAAATAGTAAAAAAATAAGAATACTCTGAAAGTACATGATGTATATATAATATTACTGCTATCAAATTTCATATATATAGTGAAATTTTTTTTAAAAATCCATAGGCAGTAGAGCAAATAGTCACATACACTCTCCATTCTTTTTTTGAATCTTAGTCTTCCTGAACTATACAGTCCTTATCGTCCATTTACTCTCCTTAAATTTTAAAGGCCACTTCCAGGAAAATTCCTGGGTTGATCCCAGCTTCTTATTCAACCCTCTGATGATTAACAATAACTAAGAACACATACCGTATTGTCTCTCTAGTGTAAAAAATAAATAATCATAATAAAAAGCTTAAAAGAGTAATATGATACAAAATGTACAATAGATATTGTAATAATGAAAGTGAAAGAAAGTGCTCAGAAGGACAGAACAACTTGTAGGTATACACGTGTAACTGTATGTATGTTTAAGCACGCAAGATAGGTAACCATACTACTAACTTTTTGTTCATCAAAAACAATAGTTTGTGCTGTCATTGTTTGTTAACTTTTTAAGCTTTGATTTTGTAACTTGAACAAATACTTCTAAGATAACAATATGTAATATATTAACTAGTGATGATTTCTTACTGTTATTTTCTGAAATTCCATATAATTTCTACCCTTTTTTGTTTCGCTTTACTTAAAAAAAAACAATAACTAAAAACGACCTCAGCCTAGTTTTATGGAGACCTTGTTGTTGACTAAAACTTGATTGTATGTTTTATAGGTGAGTCTGTTAAGAGTAGTACGTGTTCACCATTTATCATTGCTTTAGGGGAGCCAAAACATTAACTGCTAGGCTGTGCAGCTGATTTTCCTTCCAGTTTCCTAAATACAGTAGGACTGGTCTATATATTCGCTATACTGTACTCTTATCTGAGTTTCCCTTTGACTAGCAAACTGTGATCACAGGGAGATAGTATGGTGTGGGTAACAGAGTGGAATCTATGATACAAAAATTTGCACTCATGTCTGGAATATTATATTACTATTTATTTTGTACATAATACATTAAATTCATTCAATTTTCCATTACAAGGTATTTTTAAAATGTATCTTCTGAGATAGAGTTTTAATTAAATATATTTCTAGATCCTAGACAACTTTATAGTTAGATAAATAGTATAATATTTAAGTGTAATTTATAGTTGAAATTCTCTTACAAATTTAAATTGTAAAATTAATAAAAGTAATTATTTCTTTAAGGGAACAAAAGGAAATTTGCACTCTGATCCTTGATGTAGTGCTTACAAGCTTCATGATTCTAAGCCTTAGCATCTGTGATGGTTAATTTTATATATAAATAACAAGGTGACCAGTGTAAGCATTATTTTGTGGGAATGTCTGTGAAGATGTTTCTGGGTGATTTTAACATTTTAACTGGTAGAACAAGTAAAGAAGACTGTCCTCCCCAGTGTGGGCGAGCCTCATCCAGTCAATTGAAGGTCTGAATAAAATAAAAGGTTATATAAAAGAGAATTCATAAAAGGTGGAATAAAGAAGTTCATTCTATACACCTTACTATCTTTGAACTAGACTCAGACTTGGACTCAGATTAGAACTTGTATCACCAGCTCTCCCAAAACTCAGATGTTTGGAATTAAATAAGACTCCTGAGTGATCTTTGCCCACTACAGATCCTGAAATTTTCAGCAAATTCCTTAATATCTCTGTGTATATACATATTTTGTATTTTTACATGTATAGAACCATAAACAGAAACAATAGAAGAGGCAAAAATATATATACAATCCACATTATATAAATAGACATTTATATCATATGTAGTATAGATCTATTGATTATAATGTGTACATGTTTTATTATCTAAAATATAAAGCATATATGAATACAGATGTTATATTATATAATGTTAATAAATAACTTATTGGAAATAATATATAAAATGACATATATAATGTGTAAGTATATAAATATAATTATACATACATTATTCATAATGTTATATAGTACACATTATACTATATATTATATATCATATACTTTATGACATAGTGTATATTATATGCAGTATAAAATAATAAATACTATACATACACATATACCTATAATATATATCTATCACTCTGAGAGTATTGGTTCTGTCTCTCTGGAGACTTCAGATTAATATAACATCTTTGCGTATCAAATGAGCAATACATCAATACAGAAAGATCACTATGAGGTACATACAAGGAAACATCCTGAAAACAGATTTTAATTCTTATTTACTTATTTTTAAAAACAGTTTTGCTTAACTATGTTTGTATAATGTACATTTCACTCATTTAAAGTGTGCAATCCAGTGGATTTTAGTTCATTCACCAAGTTGTACAACCATCTTCACAATCAAGAAAGCAGATTTTGAAATTATGGAAACTTCATACTCCTATCAATTGTAGTTATTGTTGCTTTCCGTGTAGAGGAGGGAAAATGAAGAATGGATCCTTTTGCTTGCAGAAGGATTTGTTTTGCAACTCAGAGCACAGTGGGGACCTTTTCTGACATTTGACTTTAGGGCCAAGAGATTTGTCCTAAGTAGCTGGAATCAGCAGAACTGAAAAGAATGTAGCAAACAAAGCTTTGGTCTAATATTTCATTTTAGCCAAAAATAATTTATATTTATAAAACATGCTAGCATTTCCAGAGTACATTAAACATAGTGCATCTCATTTTATTTTCACAATGCTGTGAGGCAAATGTAGTTTCTCCCATTTTATAGGTAAAGAAACTAAGTAAAAGAGATGTTATCATCTGGTCTGAGGCCTCACAGCATGAGAATAGTGGGTCAGAAACTCACTGGGCACCTTAGTCCTGATAGGCATGCTTTTCTCAGTAAGACTTGCTAAGCTAAACTTGGCCTAATCCATGCTGTATTTTAAAAACATTCCTGGATCTGGCTGCAGATCTCATGTACCTTTGAGAAAACAGGTTGGGAAGAAAATTGTCTTCTCAACTTTTTCCTAAGATCCTAATGCATAGCCTGGGTGCTAACACCTTTGAGAAAATTATAAATAAAGATCTGTTTCATATCATACTTAGTATAAAATAATAGTTCAGTCTTTTCAGAAACAACACTAAGTTAAAGAGATCAGCCAAAGTTCAAAGTCTCCTGACACCTAATACGTTGCCCACAGATCCAGGATTAAGAAGAATATACCCACTCCAACACTATCGAAGTCACTGTAACCCTCATTCAGATGCAAAGATATTTACAAGCACAAAACTTTTTGCCAGTAGTTCTCTTGTTGGACTTGGACTGGATCCTCAAAGTCACAAGAGAAAAGAGAGGTCCAATTAGAAAATTATCTCTCAGGAAAACAGAAAAGGGAACATATGGAAAATGTAGTGAAATTCCTTGAGTGAGATTCTTGGGAGGGAGATGTGTAATTTACCAAATGCAGGGCAGGATTTGCATCTGGCTAGTAAAGTGAGACACCATGGAGCAATTGAGACTGAATTACAGAGACTTTGATTATGAGATTGGGTTTTCTGTAAGATCACTTAGCTGACACAAGCCACTTATATCTTTTCCAATGGGAACTAATGTAGTTCATATTGGCTTAGATTTGCAGATGACTCTTACTCTTCATTAGCAGCTCCAGGATAAGATAGAATTAATGGTTAGATTTTAATGAGGTGTTTAGAATCATTCAATGAGACCAATACACATAATCTCCTCTCATCAGAACCAAAGAATAATGACCAGGTCCTTTTAAAGGTCATCCATCCATCCCCCAACCCAGATTGTACTCTTCTTTTTTTTTTTAATTTTATTTTAAAGAGAATAAAACAAAAGAGGGCAGAACAGAGCAAATCAGAACAGGATAGCATAGGCAACACAGTACTTTACATTAAGACAACCAGACATTAACAGTTGCTATCATAATATCTCTTTCTCTGCTATAGTTGAGCATAGTTTCAAATACAATAATATCAAACATAACAAAATAGTATAAAACCATTCAAGAGTGAAAGAATTACAGGGCATTCTGAACCAAATAACAGAGAATGATCAATGGGTACTATAATATCTCATTTTTGATAAAAAATTTTGTTTATACTATCACACATATTCAAATCCCAGTAAGACACAATGTGATAGATAGAACCAATGGTAATAGAAGAATAGAAGCATGGTAGGACTTATAAGAAGGATGATATTAAATCAGCAATAGCTGTCATAATGTTTTGTTTTCTTCAAAACAGCTGTTCATACCATCATGCATGATATAGTCAAACAAAACAGAATAAAACCATTCCAACTGATGAATGAAAATATTGAAAGGCTTCAAAGCTATGAGATGGGGACTCATGCTTACCATCAAATCTTATATACTCTTACCAACTCTCATACTAGGGAGACTATATGGCATTTACACGTGTGAGTCTGGTTTATTTTGCTTATGAGTATGGCCTCAAGTCGGGTCCATTTATTTATAAATACCTCAATGTGGTCATTCTTTATAGCTGAGTAGTACTCCATTGTATAAAAATGCCACAACTTTGGTATCCATTCCTCAGTTGATGGGAACTTAGGTTGTTTCCAAGATCTGGCTATTACAAATTGTGCTGCTATAAACATGGGTGCACATATATCACTGTGGTATGATGTTTTCAGATCTTCTGGGAATATGCCTAGAAGTGGAATAGCTGCATCAAATGGTACCTCCAAACCCAGCTTTTTGAGGAATCTCCAGACTGACCTCCACAGTGGTTGCACCAGTCTACACTCCCATCAACAGTGTAGAAGAGTTCCTTTTTCCCCACAGCCTCTCCAACACTTGTTGTTGGTAGTTTTTTCTATTCTGGCCATTCTTTCTGGGGTGAGATGGAATCTCAGTGTGATTTTAATTTGCATTTCTCTAATGACTAATGATGATGAACATTTTTTCATGTATTTATTTGCCATTCATATTTCTTCATCTGAGAACTGTGTATTCATTTCAGATGCCCATTTTTGGATTGGGTCTTTGAATTTCGAGGGTCTGAGTTTTTAAAATTCTTTATAAGTTCTAGAAAGAAGTC
>PVJX010021208.1:0-32307 GCA_004027295.1 Dolichotis patagonum
TACTTCTACATTTTCAGTGATTTCTCCTCTCCTTGATTTCTATTTTCATTAGTGGTAGTCTTATTAATAGACTAAATTCTAGAACTTTTTATTTTCCTGTAACTTTTTATTGTTGTTTATTCCTTGACCTTGGATGGTGAAAACTCATTTTGTCTTTTTTTTAATCTTTTCTTTGGTTAGTTTTATAGATTTTGTTTTTTCTGCCTAGGCTATTCTTGAGTATTTTATGGAATGCTAGATTTGTAGGCATATATCTCTTGAGCTGATCTTTTAAATGAAATGTGCTTATTTCTCTATTTTGAAGGACAGATTTGCTGAGTATAATAATCTGGCTAGGAAATTGTTTGTTCTTAGAGCTTGAAACACTGCACTCCAAGTTCTTCTGCCCTTTAAGCTTTGGGTTGAGAAGTCTGTAATTATAATGAGTTCACTTTTATGTATGATTTTTTTTTGTAAGACTTCTATTAAAATGTTTTTGTTGGGTATCCAGCAATTTAATAAAGGTATGCTTTGGTGAGATTTGTT
This sequence comes from Dolichotis patagonum, assembly GCA_004027295.1. Classification (NCBI taxonomy): domain Eukaryota; kingdom Metazoa; phylum Chordata; class Mammalia; order Rodentia; family Caviidae; genus Dolichotis; species Dolichotis patagonum. The sequence continues at coordinate 526 of PVJX010021208.1, forward strand.
TTTCATCCTAGTTGTTTGGTATTCTGGAAGCTTCACTTACATGCATGCTGAACTTGTCTCTCATATTTGGAAATTTTATGCTATGATCTCTGTGAACATATTAATAATTCCACCTGTGTCATTTCTATCTTTTCTGTAACTCCAGTTAGACTTATGTTGATCTTCTTAGTGTTATCTAGTAGCTGCTGGATGGTCTTTTCTTGTCCTTGTGTATGTGTATATCTTCTTTGAGTACTTCTTCATAATTTACTATTCTATCCTCAATTTTGTATGCTCTGTCTTCACATTGGTCATTTCTTCAATTTATGAATTTTACACAGTTTTTTTTATTTCAGGCATTTATGTCTTGTATCTTTTTGATGATTCTGTGTCTTTGGTGACTTTGTCATTCATATTTTGAACTATTTTGGTCAATTCTTCCAAATTTTTACTTGTTTTCCCCAAACCCACTTTGAGCATTTCGAGTGATATTTCCATGAAGTTGTAGTTAATTTCCTCTTTAAATGTTGCCTCATTTTTCATCTCTTCTATAATCTTACCTGGAATTTGCTTTCCTTTCCATTTGTGTCTCCTTGATCTGCCTTAGGAGAGTTGGGAGAACGTGAGGGTCTTCTGTTGCCTTACTTTCCTACCCTCTGGTGTGTATGTGTATCCAATTTATATTGTTTATGACTCCCTGGAAATCTGATATTGATATAGAGAGAAAACCAATTGTCAGCTACTACTATGCTGCCTTGGCTGCAGTACTAAATGCAGTGACAACAGTGGCATCAAATGCCAATCTGCTCTTGATAAACCCTAGGAACTACTCATGAACATCCCAGAAGGAGAACAAGAAGCACTTTTGTTTTAGTGAAGATGATCAGGCTGCCCATACATTTACTCATAGTGGATCAGACTACTAATTTCTGCTGTATGTAGGCAGCAGTGTCAAAGCTTAAACATACCACCAGACTCCATGCCTTCTTCAGGGCTAACCCTCAATGGGTTCACCCTTCAAACCTGGCCTCCCACAGCCCAGTGTCAGCCCTGCAAACTTTCTGATCCAACCCTGGGCCTCTAGGGAACCTCAGGGGATCCCTGTTTACTCTCCTCCTTTCTACTCTTGTTGCCCAAGGCTGTCTCTCGCCTGGACTCTGTGCTAGTTCTGAAGTGAAACTCTCCTGGTGTTGGTTCCCTCTTTGATCAGGTTGATCTGCTGGCTGTCATCTGTGTTGTTCTGTGCTGTGGTGACAGACTCCAGCAGTGGCAGTCAATGTTGGCTGGGGGTAAGGCCCATAGTTCTGGGGTCCTCCTGGTTACGTGCACTGGTTGGCCCTAGTAGGCAGCATCATCACCTCACAGGATTTACATTTAAAGAAATAATGCTTAATCTTGCTCATTGAAAAGGCTGTGATTCCACAAGTAGAGCCACATGTTCCATTCAGTGTCTGTGGGTTCAGCAACAGATCCTGCTTTTATCCGGTCAAGGACAGATCCCAGTGCTCTAATTTAGCTCACACTCTCCCCACACCCTCATAATAGGTACTCTTACTGGTTTCCATTTGCATGGAATACCTTCCTCCATCCCTTTTCTTTCAGTCTATATATATATTTTTATGAGTGAAGTAAGTGTCCTGTAGGCAGCATATAGGCAGCTTTGTTTCTTTACTCATTAACCACATTATATCTTATGACTAGAAAAATATTAACTCACCTCAGTCAAAGTAATTCTTAAAAGGTAAGACCTTGCTAATGAAAGGTTTTTTCTTTCTTCTCTTGCTGTCTTCCTTTGTATTTAAGTGATTTTTATCCTATAGATTGTTTTATGTGTCATTATTTTTACTGCATTTATGGGTTGAATTTACTTATTGGTAACCATGAAGACTAAAATCTTTTAAAGGTAGAACATGTTATTATAAACTGATAACACTTAACTTTGATGACATACTCAAAAGTTCTTTGGTCTATAAAATGAAGAATATGAATGAAATTATAACTGAACCTCTTGTCTTTATGGTGGTTCTCCTTAAACCTTAAGTATGCACAGGCTATGGTTGTGGGGAAATAGCTGAGTGTTTTCAGCTCTAACGGGAGCTTCTGAAGCAGACAGATGTGACTTGGGATTCTGAAGCTGCTACTTACCAGCTTTGGGTCAGCTTTGGAAGTGATGCGGCTTTCTACACCTACATCACCACCACCTTCTGATTTTAACTGACTGGTTGATGGCCAGACAAGAGACTCAGGCTGGATGCCTGGAAACTGAGTTTTAGGAAGTCTAGTTAAAAGACAGATGAATTAGAGGCTGAGTGCATTCAGAGACAGAGCAAGAGAGACAGCAACAGTCCATTAGCAGAGAGTGTCCAGCTGTTCAGGATACAGCACACACTTCCTGTCCTTTGATGGCCATGTGATTGCCAGCCATCTTCACCCTATAAAAATCACATTAACATCAGCCTGTACACAGTTCTGTTTTGAAGTCAATCTTTCTGTCCTAGAAAGGACTTTTAAAGACCTAGAATCTCTGAGCTTCTCTTAGCTTATCTACATATGGGAGTAATAATAAAACTTTCCTTGTAAATTTTCTCTGAAGATTATATGTTACAATGTTGGAAATTCTCCTGCTGAGTTCTGGAAACATAGTAGGTGCTCAACTATTTGTGATGGTTAATTTCTTGCATATTGAGGCTTCCTAAATAAACCATCAATTTATTATCAAGTCAAATAACATCTGCTACTCTACTCTGTCCATCTATCCTCTGTAAACACTGCAGTCCTGTTAATCTTTCAAAGTGACTGAAACAAAAGAATTCTGTTAACATATAGATTGTCACAAGGTGGGGTAGTGAGAGAAAGGTCAAAGCATATTTTTTAGAAGTGATGCCTGTTCAATTGTCTATGACCACAATGAGAAGGAAAAGCTTCCTCACCTTCCTGCTGGCTGTTGGAGTGAATATCTAGCATGGTTCTCTACACCTGCATAATTCAAATTGGACAGAGACAACACTAGTGTTTCACTGACAACTCTTGGGACATACAGAATGTATTGTATCTAATTAAGTAGCTATGTACAATGTAGCTTTCAGGCATCAATACAACACTTAAGATTTGAAACAAGTCAAATTCATATTCTTTCTTGAACTCATGACATGAAATACAGGGCAAGAGAAATATCTCAGTGAGGTTTTTGGTCAATTTTCCAAAATGATTGTTCTTTATTATGTAATTCAAATGCCTGCTCACTGTGTCTGAGCACTTCCTGGGGAAGCTGAGTTGCCTCCTGTGAGCCTTTTCCCCCAGTAAACTGAGCTTCCTTTATAAATGAAATTTTAGTTTTATTTGGATTATTTTATTGATTCTCCATTGTTTAGTAAGTTGGTACTATTACTTATCATCTATCAGATAAGAAAACAAAATACCTAAGCAAAAGCCAGTTAAAAACAAGTCCAAATTTGCATAGGTTATGAGGAAAAGGGTGTAACTTATCCCAGTTCATGCTGCAATTGCTGCCCAGCCAGCCCCTTGGTGGAGGTAGAGGGCCTCTCTCTCCATCTCATTTGTCCACCCACTGCAAGGCGAGGTGCCAGTAGATACTGACTAAGTACTGTGCACAGAAGAGATGCCAGCACAAGGAGCACCTTTGCTTTGACCTTGGTGTCTGTTTCTCTGCTCCAAAGGAGCATGCTGGAGCTATCAGCATCTCCAGAATGTTGCTCTGTCTTATTTTATTACTCCCATTCCTTACAGTTTCACCCTCACTGTACCCTGTGGGTTCAAAGTTGTAGTTTAGTGAAGACAAAAGAGAAGAGAACTTTAATCTAAGTAGCACTGAGGGGGGAAATAAGAAATAAGAGAGGATGTAGGGAGGGAAAGAATAACAGAGGGAGAGAAAAAGAGAGAGGCAGACAGACAAAGTATAGGGAAGTGTTTTACTTAATGAATCAAAGCTTTCTGTGCAATTGGTATGTCACCAGTCAGTTTTGGAAGATAGTTCTGTGTCTTTTTCTTTCTAACTTGATTTGAATAAGAATAAACTGATAGGTGTAGTTGAAACACCAGATCACGTGTGAAATTGGGTGTTACTTAAGCAAGCTGAACACTTGTGCAACACATTTGCTTTGTGTACTGGAGCAGGAAAGAAGCCCAGGAATTGATTATTCTGACCTTCAGAGGAGACAAAAGCAACATGAGTACCACAGGAAAAGTAAGCAAAAAGATTTTACTATTGGAAGTATATTCTCATTCATGATATATAAAATGATACAGTTTTGATGAATAATATAAAATCAACATCTGCATTAGAAATAGTTTACAGTGAAATAGAGTGTACAATATATACTATATGATGAATACTGAACTGTAACAGAATTAAACTATCCTTGAATATTATTAACCAGAATGTAAATAATCTGGACTAATGAAGTAGTATTTCCTCCTTTGCATAAAAGTTTATCAGTGTTAGTTTATTCCAAACTAATTGTGACTGACTTGTAAGTTTAACATTAGAAAAGTCTTTATTCAAAGTTGTCTTTATATTAAGAAACCTTAATTTAAATATGTGTCTTTGTAATCATACTCTTCCTATGAATATATGAATATTAAGTTTTGGAGGATATATATTAGAGGAATTCAATTCAGAGGAGGGCTTTCTAGAAAAATCTTATAAAACAGTAATTTCTCCAAAGGTCAATCAGATTTTATGGAAAATTAATACTGAAAAACATGAATTACTTGTTAACACTGGGAACATGGATATTTGTTTCTATTTTTATGAACATTTTTTGTTTACTATGTTTAAAGAACAGAGACCAGCATGCAGTCATTCAACATAATTAATTCATGCTATTTAATTGCTTACTTTCAAAAGCCTGGGCGACCCTTTCCAGGACAGTTGCTGTTTGAGGAAAGAGTCGCTCCATCCAGCACCTTGTCATGTGAACTCTCTCAACAGGTTCTGAGGTGTTAGACACAGTGTGACAGAAAAGTGCCACAAGACTTGCTGGAAATGACATATGTGGCCACTTATCAGAGTTCTTATTCCACCTCACATTACTCTAGTCATTACTGGATAGTATTTACAGTGGTACTTTACATTTCAAAAGAAAAGTAGTTATAAAAAATAGAAATTAAATTCACCAATAATCAGTTTAAAAGAAATACTGAATTCCCAGAGCAAAATATATAAAAGCACATAAGGAAAATAATAACTGAAGTAATAAGGAATCAGTCCTCTCAGGTCAGTTAGCTCCTTGGTAGCTCTTCACATATGTTACTCCTCCTGCATTTTATTTTCCTCCAACACTAAATGATGATGGAAATAACAGGCTCATAAAAAAGTTGAGCCAATTCACTAAATTAATGTTATAAAACATGTAGAAGAGTGTCTTTTCATAGAAATTAGTCAATACATGTTAGTTACTATTGTTATCATTGTTATTTTAGTTTTGTTACATGATGGCAGAAGAAAGGTAACACTGGATTAATCTCTTTGTTCTGGAAACATTAGCCCGAGCAATCAAAGAAGAGAGAGAAATATGAAGAATAAGGATAGGAAATGAAGAAGTTAAATTATCATTATTTCTAGATGGCATGATACTCTACATGGAAGACCCCAAAAACACCACCAAGGGATTCTAGATTTAATAACCAAATTCGGTAGAATCGCTGGATACAAAATCAACATTCAAAAATCAATAGCATTCCTGTACACAAATAACAAACTCACTGAGAGAAAAATTAGAGAAACCACACCACACCTTTCACAATAGCATCCAAAAAATGAAGTAATTACAAATCAATCTAATGGAGGTAGTAAAAAAAAAAAACTTTACATTGAAAACTACAGTACTATGAAAAAGGAGATTCAAGAGAATATCAGAAAATGGAATAATATCCCTTGCTCTGGGGTAGGAAGAACCAACCTAGTAAAAAATTTGTGGCCATACTCCAAAATTTGTTATACAGATTTAACGCAATCTCAATCAAAGTTCAAATGGCGTATCTCACAGAATTAGAGAAAATAATCACAAAATTCATTTGGAACCAGAAGAAACCTAGAATAGCAAAATCAGTCCTGGGCAACAAAGGCAAAGCAGGGACCCACAATATCTAACTTGCAATTATACTGAGAAGTTCTGATAAAAACAGCATGGTACTAGCAAAAAAAAAAAAAAAAAAATAGACCTGAGTATCAGAGGGACAGATTAGAAGATGAAGAAACAACTCCAAACATAGCCACCTTATCTTTGACAAAGGAGCCAAATACCTTCACTGGGGAAAAAAAAAGCCTCTTTAATAAATGGTGCTGGAAAAATGAAAAATTATTCAACTATTGAGTCAATTGAGTCTCAACATTTTCATCTATGAAATAAGGTAATTCACTATTGCTTTCCCAGTAGCATAGGCCACAATGTGCCTGCCAAAACTAAGGTCTCCAATAATCAGGACCTATCCATTATTAGTTTATCATTTCTAAGAATCTCATTTTTATTTTGGGGTTGACTATTGTACACATTCTGCAAACAGATTTGACAAATAAATAGTGAACATCAATTGTCAGAAGAACAAATTCCAACTGAATTTTCCTATCATATTTCCAGTTATGCTAATTCTCTCTGAAAAAGGCCCTTTTACTTGCACATGTTTTACCACAATGAAGACAGGTTTTATGGTTTATTTTTAAACACTTAAAATATGCATTCATCTTTGAGGAACATTCATATGGAGGATGAGATATCTAAGAAATTCAAATTGATAGTTTACCAGTCCAGTTTTGAAATAAGTATGTGTAGATAAAAGTTTAATGCATGCACACATACACACACACACACTACTACTACTACTACTACTACTACTACTACTACCCACCACTACTACTATTACTACCTTTGACCTCTGTAATTTTAGCTTAAATTTAGTCTGAAAGTGGTCCCAAAACAGCCTATCAAAGCTGTTTCACAGTAGTAACATAAGCAAAAGTCACACAAAACTGAAAGAAAATTACAGAGGAGACATAAACAAACATAAAAAGGAGAAGTCATCCTTTGCAGAAAGCTTAGTATGAGATTATTTTAAAATTGGGTCCTGCACTCAGGAGGCTAAGGCAGCAGGATCACTGTGGGTTTGAGGGCAACCTGGGCTACATAGTGAGTTTAAACCAACCTGAACTGCATAAGGAGACCTGTCTCAGAAAAAAATAAATTAATAAAATAAAATGAAATTAAGTCCTTCCAGGCATAGTGGCACATACCTGTAATCCCAGAATTTCACAAGTTGAGGCAAGAGGATTGCTGAGAGTTTGAGATAAGCCTGTGATACTTATGTTCAATGGGCTCAAGGGCAACCTGAAGTATATAGCAAGACCTTGTTTCAAAAAAAGAAAAAAATCAAATCCTTTCAGTTTTCGGCTTAAGTAGAAAATTTTGCAAGGGAGAAACAGACATTATATGGGCAGACATTGCCACTGTCAGCAAAATAATTATAATTAAAACTTTATGTACAAGTCAACAGTTGTAGATATACAACCAACTCCAGGATAGCAATAGGAAGTATCAGGAATACTGATGTCCTAACCCCGTTTAAGAAGAAAGAACAACATAAGGATAGCCTAAAAGAATGTGTTCTGTTTCATCTCAAGGTCTTATAAAGATGATTATATTTCTCTGTCATTCTTCTACTGCTTCTCACATTTTTAAAGACATTTTATTCTGTAAACCAGAAGATTTATTTCTATAGAGAATTTGTGACGTATGGGCATGGGGTTAGATAGTGCATGTACAAAGGTGTTCCACAGTCGTTGTAGGAAAAGCTTCATTTTGTGGTCTGATTTTCCAGGTCATAAAATGCAAAGCAGCAGTGCTGTGGGAGGTAAACAAACCCTTCTCCATTGAGGAGGTGGAGGTCGCACCTCCGAAGGCCCATGAAGTTCGTATTAAGGTGAAAGCTTTTCTATTTCTATTTTATTTTAGATTTAAGAACTCAGAAAATTTCAAAACCAGTTAACATTAGATATTTGTGTGGTGTTCATCTGTAACATTAGATATTTCTGTGGTGTTAATCTGCTTCCATAAAAAAGTATGCATTCTTGCATATTACATAAAGCAAACATTTTAGGGTCACTCATTTTGCAAGATTAATTATTCTAAATTGTTTAATTCAAAAAAGAAAGGTTGAGAGTTTTAAATATTCTTGAGGATAAATAACTGTTTTGTATTTGGAAAGAGATGGATTATAAACAAGACCTTGGAACTCTTTAGAAGCAAAACTTCAAGAACTTGATGATGTTAAATCTTCTGAGAGCCAAGGTCATTTCTGGGTCTGATCACCTGCCCTTTCATTTGTAGATGGTGGCCACAGGAATCTGTCGCTCAGATGACCATGTGGTCAGTGGAAGCCTGCCAGCTCGTCTTCCTATAATTGTGGGCCACGAGGGTGCTGGCATAGTGGAGAGCATTGGAGAAGGGGTGACTTCAGTAAAACCAGGTACAGAATTCACATCCACTATATTTGTTGTGGTTTGTGAGGCCAACATCATCCAGGCTGGATCAGGAACTGCAGCATCTGGAGATGTAAAAGCTCACACAGGGTCCTAGATGAGCTGGGAACCCAGAGGTGGCCCCTTTCTCTTCCACTCTGCCTCACTCAGACATGCTACATGCAGATGGTCATGTATTTTCTCCTCCAATAATTACATATTGAGTTTGTAGTCAATGCCACGTGCCAGATGAGGGCAGAGTGTACATGAGGATCACAAGCACATCATGCCGGCCCCAAGAGGAGTGCATGTTCTAATGACCTTGTCAGTGAGGCAGGGCACTGCCTCTGTTAAGACCCAAACAGAACTACAGATGGGACAAGGAAAAGACATAAGCCTGTGTCCCGATCTCTAGATTAGTATGTGAAACTGTTCTGTGCTGATCTCACAAAATGGGGTTGCAAAGCTGTGACCGAGTCAAGATCTCTCCTCAGGTGGGGAGTGGACCTGCTCACCACTTCCTCTTCCGCTACGGCTGCCTTGCTGATCACAAAACTATCACAGCAATGCAGAGGGCAGGAAATGAAAGAAACAGAACAGGAAGCATGCAGGCACAAATGTCATTTTTTAAATGTTACTTATTACTCCTTACAAATTAAGAATTGTTTGACTTTAATGCACAATCCTGATTTTATTATGTGGCATTATATTTCCATAATGAGGAGTTAACAAAACCTTTCCATGCCATCATCTTCACACAATGTTTGTTCATAAAATGTGACAGCCCAGCAACTTTTCTTAGTTTTGTTGAAAAGATAGCCATATGATTAAAAAGACAAATTACATTTAATTCTAAAATATCAGTTTAGCCAGTAGATCATCCTCTATCTTTTTCAAATATTTTATTAACAAATAAAATAAAACAAAACAAATAATGTAGTTTTTGTTCAAGGTCATGTTATTTCCTTTAGTTAGAAAAAATTGACAATATGTGTCAATTTTTCTTTTGCCTTGCCCTATCTACAGCAGGAATAATAGACCTTTATAAATTACTAGCTAAACTTATTTGAATTTCAGTTATTATTCTAAAAGAAAGTACCTAATTCATTGTTAAGATGTTCAATGGAATCTCTTGAATTCTTTGTACCATTTTTGTTAGTTTTAGCCTAAAAAAAACCATGTCTTTTAAAAGCTTTCATTTTATAACAAAGATAAGCATAGACTTGAAAACTAAAAGAGTAATGATCAAACTTCTCATTTTTTAAATGTAACCAATGACTGAATATTTATTTTATTGAAATAATTACATTTATTTGTACTTAATTTTATTGTATAAAATTTTTGAAAATCCTCTCATCTTCCCAATATCTCATAGAAATTAAATTTATATTTATACTTACAATTATAAGATTTAAGGTTTCACTAAGAATTTAATGCAATTATGCATAAAGTTTCCAAGTAAAATCAGTATACACAATAATGTTAACTATTAATATAGTGCAAATAATGTTTAATCCATGTTGTTATTTACACCTTCATATCCTCCTTGGATATCTTCAGACACATAATCCAAATGGATAATAATGCTGAAGGCAATGACCAGTGATATTCTTGTGACTGGAGTCTATTTCTCTGAGAAATTTTCAAAGATACATGCCTCAATGTGTAAGCTTTAAATTCTTCATTTATTAATTCTCAGGTAGAAACTGAAAAAATATTCATTGTATTTCCCTTCCAGGTGATAAAGTCATCCCGCTGTTTACTCCCCAGTGTGGAAAATGCAAAAGTTGTAAACACCCAGAAAGCAACCTCTGTAGGTCAATTGAGTAGGTATCTTCCCTTCCTTTGCTCTGCTGATAAGGTTGCATGTTAATTGCGCTGCATCTCATGTCCTTTGTATGTTTGTCTCACTAGTTTGTCAGATAGTTCAGGCACCCTGCTGGATGGCACCACTAGGTTCACCTGCAGAGGGAAGCCCATCTACCACTTCATGGGCACAAGCACCTTCTCTCAGTACACAGTGGTGGATGAGATCTCCGTGGCCAAAATTGATGCAGCTTCACCCTTGGAGAAAGTCTGCCTCATCGGCTGTGGATTTACTACTGGTTATGGCTCTGCAGTCAATGTTGCCAAGGTAGGCTTGGCAGTGGCCAGTGACGCCAGGTACACTCAGCCTGCCAGCAACCACAGGGAAGCAATTTCTCCCAGGGACCACTGATTATTTTCATAGATCTGTGGGGTTGATAATTTATGGAAAAGTAGGGCCACAGGGGGAACAGCCAGATTCCAGCCCCTTCCAGTATGTGGGCTGGGAAACAAGAAAAGCCAATCCCCACGCCACCCCAAACCCACCCCATAAGTGACCAGCTTATCCAGAGAAACACAGGCTGCAATGACAGCTATTGGGGTTCAATGCAATTGGATGCTTGTGGTGTTTGGCATTTCACTGACTTTGCAAATCTAGGGCTGGTGGTCTGATCATCTATACAGAGGATAATGGCACACAGTGTGGCATCTGCGGGGATCTCCTTCTGAAGGTGGTGGCCATTGTTAATTCCCTACTGTCTTGTTTTGAAGTCCTGTATCATTTTCATTGTTTTGTTGGGTTGGGTTGTATTCTGTTTTGTTTTGTTCGATTTTGTTTTATCCAATGGTATAGGCAGCTGTTTCAAAGATAAGATATATTATGGTAGCCATTTGGGATTTACTATTGTCTTGTTTTGAAGTCCTTTACTGAATTCATTGTTCTGTTTTTGTTGGTTCTATTCTGTTCTATTTTATTTGATTTTTACTGTGTCTGAGAGTTTCTGCAGCTATTTTGAAGACAATAAGAGGCATTAGTTAACAATTGTTGATTTCATATGGTTTTGAAATCCTGTGTCACACTAGTTTCTTTGGATTGGCTTTATTTTGTTTTGTTTTGCTTGGTTTTATTCTCTCTAAAATAAAAGTTTTAAAAATTATATAGAAAAGGAGACTCAGAAAGAAAGTGAAAACCTGTCTTATGAAATTCACCTGTACCCCCAAAATAAAAATGTTGTTGACAATTAGGTAAGGAAAAGTAAAGATTTCATTTTCAATACCTATTTGCTTTCATGAGAATACTTGAGTTGTAGATCTTGGAACTCATCTAGTCATTCATTCTACAGTTAGAGTGCAGAGATGCACACATTAGGACAATAGGTTCTGCTAGGTGGGAGGGAGCCAATGTAAATAGAATGTAAGATTTTTTTCTACTGCAATTTTAAAAGTAGGAGTCAACTAGGGATACCGTCCCAAGCTCCACACCGACATTTTCCTCCCTGTCTGTGATCCCAGCGAGGATGGTTTAAGAGAAACCTGCCTCCTGCCCCTGACAGCCAGGTACCAGCACCTCTGGCCCATGAAACAGCAAGTAACAGTGACTCTAAAGGTTGTTTTTAGGGACAAAAAATGTCTGTCTATGCTGTGTCCAGGATTCAACAGTGTTTTCAAACCTTACTTGAAACAACCTCTGATCAAGGGTCACCTACTCTGTAAAAATAATCAAGCATCCCATTTCCAACGTTCGTTATGGGATTTCAGTGCTCTCTCTCCCTGGCCATAACAGACATACATCAGAAATGCTATATGTCAGTAGAAATTCATTACAGACTCTTCTTCCCAAAATGTTAGAGCATTGTTTGCTTTACAAAATTGAGATCCAGACACACAAAATTATTTACCCAAATTTTTACAGCTGGTAAATATTTAATCTGAGACTACAATCTCTTCTGAAATTTTATTTTATCTCATGATACAAAATTATTAGCACTTTTAAATCACACTTACGAGCCCTGCATTTTTATGTTGAAAATGGTGTTGTATCTCATAGTATTTAAAAACATTTGGTGAAGCAAGGAGTGGGTAGTCCTCCTTAAGGGAATATCACAATGAGTTCACTTGGGACATCAGTATTTTATCTACTGAAGGCTGACCACAGAAGACTGGGCTTGTGCAACAGCCACACCCAATGTAAGCTGTGCAGAGCATGTAGAGCATGTCTTTCCTGGTCTAACTTCGGTGACTGCAGCCCTCAGCCCTGTTAGTCCTTGTTCAGTGGCCTCATTGGTTGTAACAGGTAGTCTAACTGAGCCGATATACAAACAGGATCAGAGGATGCTCAGGGAAAGGGCTTCAATATTATTAAAATATAAACTAATTTTTGCAGTATTATTCATTAATTTATTTTAAATAACAGGGTTAAAAACCTACAAGCATCACCTTGGTTTCAAGTGTTATTTTCTTGAAGTCATGTGTTGAATTTCTCCTGTTTAGGTTTTTTGTTACAACAAGGATGCATCTTACATGCTTCAGAGCTATTTTCTGTTCTCATTGCATTGCTTATGTTTACCAAAAGTTACTGAACTAAGCAAGGAGTTAATTATTGGTAGTGTGATTAGAATATAACTTAGTTTCCTGGAGTAACCTCATTCATTTGTATCATATTCCCAAAATTATTTTTGTGTATATCTCAGAAACTGAAGCTGGTGATCGATGGATCTGATTGTGTTGGTCACTGATATTTAGAACTCAGAGCTTATCCAGTCCACGTCCCATTGGTGTACACTGGGGTAATACCTGGCAGAAGATTTGATTTAATTGGAATGGGCTGTGGCAAGATTGCTGTGATTTAGAACTCAGAGCTTATCCAGTCCACGTCCCATTGGTGTACACTGGGGTAATACCTGGCAGAAGATTTGATTTAATTGGAATGGGCTGTGGCAAGATTGCTGTGATTTTTGAAAGTTCCCAGATGAGGCTTATGTACAGTCAAGTTTGAGAACCACTGGTTTAGTTCAAGTCCCTCAATTTAAACATGAAGTAACTGTAGCCCAAAGAGGCTTGGCAGCAGGTTGACATGAAGTGTGAGCTACTGAGAGCAGACAAGGCCTGGCACTTCATATGGGTTAGGCACTTTCTAACAATCACTATCAACCTGCTTTTGCATTTTCTGCAAACACAGGTCACCCAGGGCTCGACCTGTGCAGTGTTTGGCCTGGGAGGAGTTGGCCTCTCTGTTATCATTGGCTGCAAAACAGCAGGAGCAGCCAGGATCATTGCTGTGGACATCAACAAAGACAAATTTGCAAAGGCCAAAGAGTTGGGTGCCACTGAGTGCATCAACCCTCACGACTACGACAAACCCATTGAGCAGGTGTTACAGGAAATGAGCAATGGAGGTGTGGATTTCTCCTTTGAGGTCATTGGTCGACTTGACACCATGGTATGTACCAAAATTTACTTTGATATCTCACCTTCTGCAATCTAAAATATGCTTCTGGGCAGTACAATGTAAATATTATGTGTAAACGTATTTTAGAAAGAATATTCTGCTTGTTACTTGGATTGTTAAATTAAGGGTTATGACAAATACTTCATTCCATAAGGTAGGAATCCTTCATTCCTTCATTACCTGATATTTCTTCTTTACTGATGGAAAGTGTTTATCTTTTAAGTGAGCCATTACCAATTAATGACCTTGATTTGCAGTAAAAACAGTTCAACCAGCAAATATAAATAATACAAATTCTGTACTGAAGGTAGCAAATTTGTTTTGAAAATACATTACTAACAAATGTAGTTTAAATATTTTTACACATATATTTCAATAAATTTTGAAAACAATCCAAAATAAATAATGGACAAAGTCTGCTACTAAAAGAAAATATACCCTAAGGAAGACATTTGCTTTCATGAGTCGCTGTATTTTACCACAGCCAAACCGCCATGCCTGGCACAGAGCAAGCTGAAAATGCTCTGAAAAACAACAATGTGGTATTGCCCCCCTGAATATAATGTTTATCTCTAGCGCTGTTATGGATTATGTGAGTGAATGCATATGGAATACTTCTCGAGATGCCATCTGTCACGGGTTAAGGTCTGAATTAAAGTCTGCTGGGGCCATTAATATGAAATGCTATTTCCAGGCTTGCAGTGCTTATGTCACTCTTGGAATTTATGAGCTACTACTTTCAAACTATTTCAAATATCAGTTGCCATGGGGAGAACACCTCTCCATCCACGTTTCACCTAACCAGAGTTCTCTGGAACTCTCTGAATTAAGTCCCTTGAGGCCAGCACACCCCAACTTAGGTTTGGTTCTCCATTGAATCCCACCTGTGTCATTAACATAGAACTGTACCTCGAGTGAAAAGCTTCTGTAGTTTTGGTCTGGGATGATATATCATGTATGATGGCTATTCCAAGGAAATCTAACTCTTTCCAAGGCCTTAGCTTTCGTTGTTATACTCTCTTTGTTTGCGCATGTGGAACTGCATTGGCCCTTTATCTGAAGACACCAAAAGACTGACATTTTCTGAGGATATCTGCTTTTCCAGATTTCACACTTCAAAATCAAAAGCCTAAATCAATTATGTATCTTCGGAGATTGTAAGCCATCCTTAAAAGGAACATGTTCAAAATACTGCCTTGCAGGCAGGTTTTTGGGACTGCCTTTTGAGATTCTACAATAAGTTTAAAATAAAACCAGGATATATTCTAGGAAAGTAAAATGTAATTTAAAATATGTCCTTTTTAGACAATAGAGGAATAGACAATAGAAGAATCTTTTATAAACAAAAATTATAAAACTAGCAAGAAAGAAATTGTGAAAGGTAATAGTTAACATCTTTTTTACCATCAAAAGACATACTTGAGATAAATGAAAAATGAAGTAACTGACTCTCATGTTACCTGAGAATTATGATAAAAAACAACCAGCAACCTCTCTGATAACCCAGACTTTACATATTTGTAACAATATTTGATCCCTTACATATGTATAAGGAAGACATTCATTCATCCATTCTTTCATGCAAAAAAATGTTTTCTAGGCATTTTTCAAAGCAACAGTGCTACACTCAAGAGACAGTGAGAAAGTAAAAGATATACTTTTTTTTTTTTGCTCCACACAGTTACAGCCTAGCTAATTAAATTTTACATAATACTGCGTACCATGAGTAGGGTGGCCAGAAATCTACTACGAGGGCGCTAAATATTTATTGGTATTTTTTCCAGGCCTCTGCCTTGCTCTCCTGTGAGAAGGCATATGGTGTGAGCATCATTGTGGGGGTCCCTCCTAATGCTGAAAACCTCTCAGTGAACCCCATGCTGCTGTTGACTGGACGTACCTGGAAAGGAGCCATCTTTGGTGGTAGGTAGTAAGGAGTGAAGACCAAATTTGTATTAACCTCAGGATTTCTTCCCTTTTACAAGTGATAAGATTATGTTTTTAAAAGCATCATGGTTAAAAAACAGTTAAAGTTCCTGTTTTATTGATAGTATCCAAAACTATTAGATATGGAATAAATATAGAGAGAAAGTCCAACGACAGACTTCTGTGGTGCCCCAAACTTCTCTGGCATACACTTATGGACTAAATGTAGAGAGAAAGTAAGCAGGAACTGGCAGCACCAGCTCTTTCCATGCTTGTGAATGCACGTGGCACTACATGTCCTAGTAGGACACCCGCAGGAAGTGCAGAGCAAGAGCTGGCATCTATACTCTTTGCTCACTTTGAAGCAACTATAAATTTGCTCCTTGATTTGGGGCAGGCATATAATTTCTCTATAAAAGAGCTAATAAGGATTCTATAGCTAGTTATGGCCCTAGTTTATCTGAGGTATTAAAAAACACTGTGAAATGGTGTGGAAGCCCTCCAACTCATGCTATCAGTCTGCAAAATGCAGCACTTTTTATAACTTTCAGTTTACTTTTACTTGAAAGTCTCCTCTCTGGTTCTCCTGCTTATCCCAGTTGAATCTAACAATGCTGTCTTTATTTCAGGTTTTAAGAGTAAGGATTCTGTCCCCAAACTTGTGACCGATTTTATGGCAAAAAAATTTCCACTGGATCCATTAATAACCCATGTTTCACCTTTTGAAAAGATAAATGAAGGATTTGACCTGCTGCGCTCTGGAAAGAGGTAAGTTTTAAGTTTCTGTTTATCGTAGGGGGTCAGCTGACAGAGAATGAGAAATGAGGCGTGAGTGAAAACTGAAGCACTGCGGTTTTCCATTGTTAGTTCAGTCTTTGCACGTAGAACACCTAAGACTGCGTTGAGGGAAGTGAAGTACAATTGCGAGGTACATCCTATCCTGCTCACAATTAGACTATGGAGTCAGTGAAGTCTCCGAGTGACCACTAAATGCTGACCACACATAGGTGTCACTGTTATACAGAAAACCCTCAACTTACAAACATTCAAGCTGCAAACTTTCACACATTCACGGATACCAATGGACCTTGCATTATGAACATTCATAGATGCAAACAAATCACAGATGCTCAGATACCTGGCGGACACTGTCACAGATATGTGCTGTGTGCTTTCTGCACAATGTGACAGTGCACAGCAGAACAGCACAGTCAGGGACTTACTGTAGATACATGCGTTTGGTTTTTTATGCTTTACATTGTATATTTGTGGCAAAAGTGTATACAACTCACTTTGTCAGACTTATGATTGAACCTGATTTACAAGTCAGGGGCTTACTTTCAAGACTTCCCTAAACTTTCATTAAAAGAACAGGGAGAATCACACTGATCTTTTTTCAATACAGCTCCTACTAAGTTTTCCTATAAGAGTACTATTATTATTTCTTTTTGTAATTTACAAAGAAGTTGTCACAAAGAAAGTTATGGTAAAGACATGGTTCAAAATTTTAAATGGTTCAGTCTTCCACTTGCTCCAAAGATATGAGAAAAAAGCTAGAGTAGTCTACTTTTGACATTGCACACTTAATAACGACCTAACCAAATGAAGCTGGTATCTGCATTTATGTCTACAGGTAGTAATAGTTACATATAACCCCCTCTGCTTAGCCCCAGTGCACAGGCATTTGTGATATTCACCCTTCTCATGAGTTTTATGTCCTCACATAAAATATTGTATCAGATATTTCATTGGACACATATTCATTCCTGAGGGAGGAAAGAAACTGACATCCATAGGAGCACCAGCTGCTTCTCTCACAGCCTCACCTGCATCACCTCCTGTGATTCCCAGATGATGACGATGTACTGGGCTCTGCTGCACCATTTTGGGGGCGCACTGAGCTGCTGTGAGAACATGGCTTAGCTGAAATCACGCCAGTTGTAAACAGAGGAGCAGAATTCAGAGTTACTGCAGCTGTGCTTCTTGCTATCCATGGTTATTACTAAATGTTAGTTATTGTTATCACCATCTTCAGGGTGAAGGCAATGATGGAAATACAGAAAAATCAGAGAATCAACAAATGAATTCATTAAAATGCCTGTCTTCTTAATGAGGATATCTAATTCTCCAATATGTATATTTAAGTAAAATAAACCCTATGAATTAGCGACAATTAAAAATTATACTATATAGAATTGGTAAGGATATAATGACCTGGCCAATTTCATGTCATGCTTATAGGAATTTAATTTTTATAACATTTGGGAAACTGATTTTTAATTTTATTTTTAAAAACCTAGATTTTTGTCCAAATACCAATTTGGAATATGATAATAATTATGGAAACATATTTATATGTGTGTTTGTACATGTTTAACTGTTATTTATAGCATCAAAATTAGAAATATCTTAAAAGCCCAACATTAATGGAATTCTTAAATTCCAACCATATATTAGAAATCAGTGAAGGTGTTTAGAAATGATTTTATTACATTAGGAAATTCTCACAATATTATTTTTGACTCATAAAACACAAAAGCCAACTTTGTAAAAAATACCAGAAATTTCAATAGGAATACATATATGTCTAGGAAAACATTGATAAAATTTCAAAAAAAATCCACAATGGAACAATGGTTACCTCCAAATTGTGGAACAATGGGTCATTTTTACACTGCTGTATTTTTAGTTATCTTCATGTATTTTTATATATGTCTAAACAGATGTATATAATGTATATCATATGTATCATATATCATATGTATCACATATATCATATATTTCCAAAAATATCCACCTGGAATGCATTATAGAAAGGCCATTATTTCCCATATAAATATCAACTTCAAATCTTTCCAAGGATGAAGTTTCTTAGAATTATATAAACCAATTTTATTTTCTAATTCTATAACTCCTTAAACATCTCCATATCAAAGCTTTATTTAGTCTTTAACATGATTGCAATTTTATTAAACCATGAGTTCCTCCAGTCTAGCTATTTATTATCTCGTAACTTGGACAACTTTTTTTTAAATTTTATTTTAAAGGCGGTAAAATTAAACACAACAAAACAGAACAGAACGGGACATAAGAAAGCATAAATTTCAAAGCTAGACAACAAGAGATCTTCACTATGTGTCATATTATCTCTTATTTTCTTCCAAATGGTTGTCCACATCTATGCATATATGGGGTTCATACTAAATAACATAGCCAATCTTTTCACAAGATGTGTAATTCACTGGCTCCCACTTGCTAAGTGGGAGGGTGACATGGGACAGGGGACAGGATGACATGAGGTGTCTGATTCTCAGCCCGTGGGCCGGCAGGATCACAGGCACCCCCCAGAGAGGGGAGGAGCTCCTTGTTCTCCCCGCACCTGGAGTCAACCGCACAGTGCAGGTCCTGCAGCACCAGGGTCTCTCTCCTGCGGGCCCCTTAAAGTCTGCCACACTCACCTGCTATTTCTTTCTGATGAATTGACCATTACATTTTCAAAGTTCTGAAATGGCCAACAGACCACAGAAAGAATTCTCTTTAGGCTCCTGTTTGAAACCAGCAGCTATAGCAATCTGCTGGTCTTGCTTCAGGGCCACAACTTGGACAACTTTGTATTTGGGTTTTGACCCTGGGTCCACCTATACTAGTTGTGTGACTAAAGACAAGTTCCAAATCTTTAAATCTCACTTTTTGTAATCTCTAGCGTGGAAATAACACGAGATCCTATCTCATAGCATTGTTGTTTAGTTTGAGTTTTAAATGAAATAATATTTGAAAAAATCAATAAAGAATATGACAAACAACAACAACATTTTACATGTTATTACCCATTGTTGTTTTATATTCCTTATTATGGTAGTCATGGAGGATCTAAAAGTGATTTGCAAAGGATAGTAATGTAGACTTGAAGTCTAAATTGCAGTCATATATGGACGTTATGAATGAGTTTAAGATTGGAGAAAACAAGAGAGAACTAAAAAAGTAAAAATTGCTCTTATACTGACTTGGCTTTAATCCACAGGGATAAGAATGGGGTGGATAGGAACACACATAATTCTCACTGAGATACAGCAAAGTTTTCTGCAGTTGCATGGAAGAATGTGAATGACCTAAATGTTAAACAATATCTTTTGTTTTGTATTTTAGTATCCGCACCGTCTTGACATTTTGAGATGGTACAGATGCCTTCTCTTATATCAATTCCATGACTCCTCCACATCAGATCATCTGAATCACCAGGCAGACATTATTAACTACTCTTTAGCAATGTGATCAATAAATTTCTATTGTATTTGTTATTTGTTTGCTTTATGAATACCATGATTCTAACAAAAATTTCTTTAAGATATTAAAAAATAATAAATATTTTTAAAGGTATAATAGGTTATTTTAAGCATATAACACTTGAATCACACACAAATCCAAATCTACACATTAATTCCATTATACCTATTTTGATTTTTGTTGACACAATTTACATCTTTTATATTATACATCCTTTAACAAATTATTGTGGCTGATGTTGTTAATAGTTTTGTCTTTTATGCTTCATAATAAATGCATTATATAGCACCATTACAGCATTAGAGTATTTAATTTGAATATGTACTTACTTTTACCAATTACTTCTGTACATTCAGATGTTGTTGTGTCACTCATTAACATGCTTTCTTTTGATTTGGAAAACTCTTTTTTAACAGGTTTTGTTAAGACAGGTGTGGTGATGAACTCCCTTAGGTTTTGGCTGCCAGGGATTATCTTTATTTGCTTATTTTTGAAGAACACTTTGCTGGTTATAACATTCTTGGTCACCACTTCCTTTAGTTCTTTAAATATACACTTTAACCTGGCCTTAAGGACTTTTCTGGGGAATCTGCTGGTAGCCATATTGAAATTTTCTTGTATGCTATTACCCCTCTCTGTGTTCATGATGCTTTCTGTGTCTCCAAACATTGACAAATTCAATATAATATGTTCTGGGGTAATCACTTCTAAACTGCATCTGATTGGAGATTTTTGAGCTTTATGTATCTGGATATTCTTTCTCCAAGTTTGGAAGGTTTTTATGCTACAATTTCTTTAAATTTTATACCTTATCTTTCTCTCCTTATTCTTAAAATTATATGACTTGAAAATTTGCTATTTTGATGCAGTCTCATAAATTCCATAAGCTTTCTTTATTCTTTGACTTTTCCCTCTCTCACTGCCTATATGCCAATAACTTCTTTTCAAATTCATAGATTTTTCTGGTCAAGTTTGCTGTCAATGCTCTTTTGCAGTTTTCGCTTCACTTATGATATTTTAATTTCTCTGTTAAATGTCCTGTTCTGGTGACTTATTGTTTATGTCCTTTCATTAAACTGATTTTTTCTGTTTTGTTGAAGTTTTCTGGCTTTCTTGCAACAGTATTATTGAATTCTTTATCACACATTCCTATGGCTCCACTTTCTTAGGCTAGTCACAGGCACTTTAGTTGATTTTTTCATGGTGTTCTGTTTCCCTAATTGTTCTTGATCTCTGTGGTTGTGCACTGGTGTACGCAAGTGTGAAGAACTAAATATTCCTAGTCTTTATAGATTGGCTCTGAGGAGCTCCTTCAGAAGTCAGCCCATTGAGAGATCCTGGGTAGCCTGTCTGGTGCAGAGTGTGTAAGGTCTTGTTTCCATCTTTTTTTACAAGTTATGTTACATCTTTTAAAATATTTTTTAACTTTATTTTAAAAAGCAAAACAGAAAAAAGGATAAAAAATACAGAATTTCAAAAAAATAGGGAATTAACACTAGTTAATATATTGCACATTGTTATCTCAGAACTAGTTGTTCAGGTTTCAAAACCTAGATACAAAATTGATAAAAAAAAAACAGCACAAACTGTTCTTTTTGATGAACTAAGAGATATTAATTTTATAGTTATCTAGCATACATATATAAATTTATATATGTTTATCAACATATATATAATCTTTTCCTTTCTTCCTTTCCCCTATCCCAATAGTTCTGTTCTTTTGAGCACTTTCTTTCCCTTTCATTATTACAATGTCTATTAAACATTTTGGATCTTATTACTCTTTCAGTTTTTAAATGTTATTTATTTATCTTTTATACTAGAGACAATATGATATTTATAACTGTGATTCTAATTTTTTTCTTTTATGAGTATAGGGACTGGTGGACCATTTTTATTTAGCAGGTGGATAAGTTTGGAGCCTGGATTCTTTTGGGAGTGCTCCTGTTGATTGAGAGTGTGGGAAGGATCTAAGAGCTGTATCTGTAGGACCCTTCCTGAAGCATACGTTGACTGGACAAGTATGCTGCTAGGGCATGCTTGAGGCCTGACTAGATCTTTCTTAAATAAGTGTTTCTATAAAAAAATAGAGCAGATTGGACTCTGGTGTGAGAATAGAGATGGGCTTTGTAGATGTTGCAACCCACAAAGGACTCTAGGAATAAAAGACCCAGGCTGAAGAGAATGGAAAGAAAATGTGCTTGACATTTAAGGATTCCTTTGATTATCTCACTTCTCATGTAATTGGAGGTTGGTTTCAATAATTTCATCAACTTGGCCTTTCATAATATCATTAAATAAATTTGAGTATAGAGAAATTTTGGTTTAATGAATTACAACCAAAAAGAAAATAATGTACATATCAGGAAAAATATTTGGAACATACATGATTAGCAAAGAATTATTATGTATAACATGCTTTTATTTATTTATAAAAGAAGACTAATAACTGATATAGGGAAATTTTTGTTTTGGTTCACATTTTTGGAGATTTCAGTCTATATTTGATTGGCTCCATTCCTCTGAGCCTGTGACAAGGCAGCACATCATGATGAGTGGTGTGAATACAGCAAAGCCATTTACCTCATGGCCAAGAGTGAAAGGAGGAAGACAGGGCCTGGGATACCAGAACTCCCTTCAAGGCCATTCCACTTCAGTGATCTGAAACTTCTCACTAGATCCTGCTACTTAAAATTTCATCACTTCCTGGTGACACCAAGCAAGAGATGAAGGCTTTGATACATGGGCCTTTTACGAAATTCTAGATTCAAACTGTATGTACTGAATAGCTTTTAAGAAGTTTTATTATCTCTCTTCAGCTTACAGACAAGGAAATTAAGGGAAAGGACAGTTTAAAAATAAATGTAAGCTAGCACAGTTTAACATGCTTCACTACTAGTTCACTACAGTTCTGTTTTCCAAGTGTGATGTGCTTAGCAGAAACCGATGTGCTTTTGCCCCCTAGTTTCACAGTTGAATCATTTACTCATTAGAGAGCTGGTGTACTTTTGCCCCACAGGTTTCTTCATGACTTTATTCATTCATTCCTACAGATAAGCAGTCCACAAGAAAATAATTGTAAATTACCTGAGTGAGTTGAAGAAAGAATAGGAAATCCAGAAAGATGAAGAGCAATGAAAGTTTGGATGTTAGAAAATACTTGAATGAGTAAAATCAAGATGTGATTTGAAATTGGCATGTTGCAAATAATGTCCAGGTTTAATCACCTATTCAGTGCCCTTTTCATTGTGAAATGGTACTGACTGAATAATACACAGTGGCACAGCTGAAGGACTCCGAATTGTGTACCTAGAATTGAGTACTGCTTTGAAAATTCCAGGAATGCTGAACAGGCAAAAATCTCATACACACAGCAGGCAAAGTGCACATGAGAGTCTAATGTGAAAGTGGATTATCAAAAAAAAAAGTAGATTATTGCATGTGTAATAGATAAAGGGATACAGAGTATAAGGTCTTCCTGGTAAGACAGCAGAGTAGAGAGAGTGTCTTTCATGTGATTCTCTGAATGAGAAGTGTTAGGACAAAAAAAGAGAAAACTATGTTTTAGTGGGACACTGAGATGGAGATTTCCAGGAATCAAGAAGGATGTGACATTATAGCTGCAGAAAGTGGCAGAGCAGTGAGTGCCAGCAACTCTGCTTCTTCAGAAATAAAAAGGATAAAATCCAAGTAAAAAAGAGAACTATAGGCTAACTTCTTTAATGAACATAGGTTACAAAATTCCTTTCAATGAATATAGGTACAAAAATCTTTTAACAGGATATAAGAAAATAGAATGCAGCATTATCATAAGGTGATATACATCATGATCAAGTGGGTTTCACCTCAGAGATAAAAGGATGACTAAATACACATTAAGTCAATAAATATAATACGTTACATAAACAGGAACAAGGTCAAAATCCACATGATCATGGCACAGTGCCATTGGGACTCTCCCACAGATAACGAACATGAGCATGGAGAAGCAGCAGACCCAGCCCCTGTGTGCATGCAGGCTGCCATCAGAACTCTCCCATCGGGAGCCAGTTGACCCAGGAGAACCAGCCATCCACACCTTGGAGAAGCCAAGAGTGTCTGGAGAAGCCTCACACCCCACCGCCTCCTGAGGAACCTGAGTTAGGAGAAACTCAGGTGCTTGACCCATCCCCCTACACTGTGGGTGGGTAACCAATGCAGGAAGCACCTAGGATGCCACAACCTTGACTGGAAGAGCCCAGGAAAACGTCAAGATGAAGGAGCAAAAGGCAATCTCTGGCCTCCAGCTCAGACAGAACAAGTTCAGGAGACATGGGCAGGGAAAAAAGAGGAAGACACACACCTGAAATTTCTGGGATGATGACAAATGAAGTAAAGAAACTATGAGGCTGAAAAGAAGTCAGATCAGAAACCATATCACAAATAAAAGAAGAAATGACAAATGTAATAAAAGGATTGCTAAGCACATCTAAAAAAGACATAGATTTTAAAAAATAGCATAAGAGAATGAAGGTAACCATGAATGAACAATATAAAGAAGAAATGGAATGCATGAAGACTCAAAAAGATACCCAAGGAATTAAATACTCCACTGAAAGCTGGCAAAACCACTTGAAAGAAGGGGAACAGTTGGGTTGAATGGGACCTTTAATCCTAGTTTTTTGAGGAATCTCCACACTGGTTTCCACTGTGCCTGCACCAATCTGTACTTCCACCAACTGTAGAGAAGGAATCTTTTTTCCTCACAGCCCCTCCAGCATTTATTATTGGTTGATTTCGTGATTATAGCCATTCTTTCTGGAGTGAGATGGTATCTCAGTGCTGTTATAATTTGTAATTCCCAATTAACCAATGATGAACATTTTTTCATATATTTATTTTTTATTTATATTTTTTCATCTGAGAACTGTTTATTCACCTTGAATGCCCATTTTTGGACTGAGACTTTGAATTTGGGAAGTCTTACTTTTTTTGTGTTCTTTATGTGTTCTAGATAGAAGTCCTTTCTCTGAGGGACAATTGGATAAAATTTTTCCCACTCTGTGGATTTTCTTTTTCACTCTGTTGGTGATTTCTTTTGATGTTGAAAAGCTTTTTAAGAAGATTATATCCTAGTTGCTGACTCTTTGAAGTATTTCCCATGTAGTTTGGGTTTTGTTCATAGAGTCTCTGACTATACCTATGTCTTCAAGATTTGTACCTATTTTATCTTCCAGTAGATTTAGTGTTTCTGTTTTAATATTTAGATCTGTGATCTATTCTGACTTTGATTTAGTGCAGACATAGGTCTAGTGTTAGTCTTTGACATATAGAGAGCCAGTTTTTCCAGCACCATTTAATAAAGATGAACATAATTTAGCCCCTTTGTCAAAGATAATGTGGCTGTGTTTGTGATTGTGTCAGTATCTTTTAATCTGCTCCACTTGTCCTCAGGTCTATTTTTTGTTTGTTTGTTTGTTTGTTTTGCCAGTACCATGCTGATTTTATCACAGTAGCTTGGAGGTATAATTTCAAGTCAGGGATTGTGATGTCTCCTATCTTTCCTTTGTTGCCCAGATTTGCTTTTGCTATTCTAGGTCTCTTCTCATTCCAAATGAATGTTAGGAATATGTTCTCTAGTTCTGTGAGGTATGTTAACTGTATTTTGATTAGGATTGCATTAAATCTGAACAACAATTTTTGGAGTATGGCCATTTTCACTATATTGGTTCTTCTTACTCAAGAGCAAGGGTTATGTTTCCATTTTTTGGTATTCTCTTTAATCTCCTTCTTAATAGTAGTGTAATTTTCAATGTGTAGATTTTTTTATTTCCTTTGTTAAATTGATTCCTAAGTACCTCATTCTTTGGGAGTGCTATTGTGAAGGAAGTGATTTTGTTAATTTCTCTCTCAGTGAGTTTATTGTTTGGTATAGGAATGCTATTAACTTTTGAGTGTTGACTTTGTATTCATCTATGTTATTGAATTTGGTTATTAACTCTAGAATCTCTTGGTGGAGTTTTGGGGGTCTTCTATTTAGAGTATCATGTCCTCTGCAAATAATGAAAATCAACTTCTTTTCCTATTGTTACTCCTTTTATTTCTCTTTTGTCTGTCTAATTTCTCTGGCTGATGTTTACAGAAGTATATTGAATATGGGTGATGATAGTTGACATCCTTGTCTTGTTCCTGATTTTAGAGTGAAATTTTTCAGTTTTTGAACATTTACTATATGTTGGCTGTTGGTTTGTCTTTTGTGGCTTTTATCAGATTGAGAAAAAGATCATCTATTCCAATTTTCTGTAGGGTTTTTATCATGAATGAATGTTGGACTTTACCAAAAGCTTTTTCTGAATCCCCTGAGATTATCATATGATTTTTGTCTTTGACTCTTGATATGGCATTATGTTTATTGATTTACATATGTTAAACCATCCTGCATTCCTAAGATGAATCCCACTTGGTCATGGTATATAACCGTCTTGATGATTTGTTGCATTCTTTTTGCCAGTATTTTATTGAGGATTTTTACATCTACTTTCATTAAGGAGATTGGCCTATGGTTGTCTTTTGTGCTTGGTTCTTTCTCTGGTTTTCATATTTGTGTAATAATTGCCTCCAGAAATGAGTTAAGGAGTATTTCTTCCCTATCAATTTTATTAAAGAGTTTGAAAATTATTGGTATTGAATTGTTTCTAAATTTCTTGTAGAATTCAGCAGTGAATCCATCAGGACCTGGGCTTTTCTTTGTTGGTAAGTTTTAAATTACACTTTCAGTTTCATTGGCATATATTGGGTTATTTTGAATTTTTATGTTTTCTTGATTCAGCTTTGGTAATTTGTACACTCTAGGAATCTGTCCATTTCTTCTATATTTTCCATCCCATGAGAATAAAGTTTGTGCAATAGATAGTGATGATCTTCTGAACTTCCACAGAATCTATTGTGACTTCATCCTTTTCATTTCTCAGTGCATGAATTTGAATCTTTTTTTTTTCCTTTTTTCATAAGGTTGATTAAGGGTTTATCAACTTTATTTATTCTTCCAAAGAACCAATTCTTTGATTCATTAATTCTTTTATTATTGATTTAGTCACAATTGCATTAATTTCTGTGCTGATCTTTATAACTTCCTTACTTATATGGGCTTTGGGCTTGTCTTTTTATTTTCTTCTAGAAGCTTGAGGTACATTAGGTTTTTTATTTGTGCAACAGTTTGTTTTTGTGTTTTCCTGATGTGAGAATTCACTGCTATAAATTTCCCTCTTAAGACTGATTTCATTGTGTTCCATAAGTTCTTTATGTTGTAATTACATTCTTACTTAGTTGTATATATTGTTTAATTTCTTCCTTAGTTTCATCTGTGACTCATTGGTTGTTTAAGAGAGTGTTATTTGCATGTGTTTATGCACTTTTTGAAGTTTCTTTTGCTATTAATGTCCAGTTTCAATGCACTACGGTTACACAGCATGCATGGGATAATTTCAATTCCTTTGCATTTACTTACGCATGTTCTGTGGGCTAGCATATGGTTTGTTTTACAGACTGCTCCATGTGCAACTGAGAAGCAAATATATTCTAATGATACTGAGTGGACTACTCTCTTAACATCTAAGTCCATTTGTTCACAGGTTTGGTTCAGTTCTGATGTTTCTTTCCTGATTTTTGTCTAGTTGATGTCTCTTTTTGTGACAAAGGGGTATTAAGGTCCCCCATTATAATTATGTTATTGCTTGATTTTTCATGTCTATTAATATTCATCTTATATAATTGGATGCGGTCATATTTGGTGCATGCATATTTATAATTGTTATCTGATCCTCTAGAAGCTTTCACCTAACAGGTATATAGTGACCTTCTCTACCTCTTTTGATCATTCTTGGTTTGAAGTTAACATTGTCTCCAAATAGAATAGCTACCTCTGCTTTTTTCCAGGTTCCTATTGCCTAGAAGATTGTTTTCCATCCTTTGATTTTTCAGGCTATAAATTTCTTTTTGAGTTAAATGTGTTTTTGTATACAAAATACTGTTGGGTCTTGTTTATTGATCCATTCTGCCAGTCTGTTTCTTCTGATTGGTAAATTGAGGTCATTTACATTGAGGATTATAAATGATATGTATTGGCTTATCTTTGTCATGTTATCTTCCTGACTTTGGTTCCTGGCTTTCTCCCTCTGTTTAACTGCTTGCCTTGCCTGGTGACTTCATTCTGTTGTTGTTCTTGGAATTGTGATCATTTTAATTTCTATCTAGAATATATTTCAGTATCCTTTGTTGCAGCCTTTTTGGGGCCACAGGGGACTAGCAAGGGGCAACAGAGAGATGACTCTGGAGATCAGGCTAATGGCTCAGATCTGATTTTATTGAGAAAGTGTGGTAGTATACATAGACTGAAGAGGGAGAGTGGAAGTGAGCTCAGAGGAAGGGCAAGATTGAGCTTCAGAAAGGGCAGAAGTAGGCTTAGGGAAGGCGGGGATGCACTACAGGGTGGGCTCCAAGCTGGGCGGCCCTGGCAGGGATGCTCTACTTGGTGTGCCAAGGAGTGGGGAGTCTGAGTGTGCTCCAACTCTCTCTTCTGCCAGGGCAGCCAGCCAGACCTCAGGACCTTGACCTCCCACAGATTCCCCCTCTTTTTTATTAATGCCAGTTGTATAGAGGCCATCATGGCTTGTTGAGAATGTAGGGTGTGGACCCAGGTACATAACATCCGTAAGACATAAAAACCAATTAATCCCAGTAATCCCAGGAGTCCCAGAGTGAGGAGATTAGAAGGCAAAAAGAAACATTGTAGGTTAAGCAGGAGGTCCATAAGGATAGTATCAGTCAGCAGTGATTCTTGGATGGAATTAATTGTCTGTATCTGGTCTATAAGTTGAAGTGACAGGTTCTAATAAGTGCTATTATAAGGGCCTAGGGTCCAATCATGAAGGGGCAGGCATGCAGCTGAAACGTTGGCAGGCTTTGGAGTAATGCAGAGCACCACAGAAGCATACCATTGATCACAGGCCGTTGTAGCGACGTGCCACAGATCTTGTAGTTCTGCATCTAGACCTTCTATTTGTTGTTGAAGGTTTAAGAGAGCCATGTGGCTGTAGGCATTTATTTGTTACTGCACTCAAAAGGTCTCAGCAGCCTGTGGAGCTGGATAGGTTATTGAGAGTCTGGGTAGTCACTGTTGATCAGGTGAGGAAGACAGCAGCAGTGGCTCCTGCAGCGGCAGCTCAGCAGTAGCCTGGGTAGAATTCATGGAGATGATGGGGCACATCATCAGGAACACTTTGGTGGTTGTCTGTTCTTCTGGAAGCAGGAGATTTTGGGCTTGGCTGCAGTGTGTTTTAATGGCTCCTCATGTGATGGGGGCTGGGGGTGGTGTTAGGGATGCGCCTCCTCCTGTGTCGAGTTGGTCCGTCCTCTGGGTGACTGTCCTCGAGTGTCAGTCAACCCATCTCTGAGGTCAGCAGCAGTTGCAGGCTGGACATCGCATGTGGGGATCCACAAGGGGTGAGGGACTGTTTCTGGAAAGACACAAGCAAATCCTCTACCTTGGGTTAATAGGGGAGCAGCAGGTTGCCATTGTTGACTAAGGAGGTCCTTCCATCTCACCAGAGGAAGCAGAGTGGGTGGGGCAAGTAATGGACCCCAATGTCTGTGAATAGGAGATAGCCCTTTTTGTCAAATGTTAATAAATTCATAGTAATAAGGGGTTTAGTTAGTAGTTCATCTGGTGTACTCCAGGGCATATGTCCCCCCCCCTTTTTTTATTAAGAAGTTTTTAAGGCAAGATTGGTACTTTGAAGGATGGTCTGTCTTTGGGGATTGTAAGGGAGTCCATGATGTAGGCAAATCTTATGTTTTGAACAGGCATTTGTGAAGGAGGCACTGGTGTAACAAGGACCAGTATTTTTTAACAGCCATGGCTGTCTTAACATTTGAAAACCTGTAGAATATTAGCAAACAGTTACATATTTTACATAGAAAATTTAGAAATCAAACCATATACAGTGTTGTAGCATAAAAAGCCATGATGATGTTTTGAATCTTGACTCTTGAATCTTCATTTTGACATCAAATTTCTCCTTGTTGGTTAATCATCCCTATCTAATACATAAAAGATTTTACCTAACTTTTTGTTGTTTAGGGGGATATACATCTCATAAGCATTTGTTAGAGGCAGACGTCTGAATCTGAACCAAAATTCTGTCACCATAAACAATCCCTGTTTTACATTTTGGAAAATCAGTATATCTGGAAGCATGAATATATGAATACACCATGAAGTTAACAACAATCATTTGTCATAACCATATGAAAACCTTTATATGGGCATTTTTTAAATCAAAAACTTTTGTATTATGTCTTTTAATGATGACCAATGGGAACATATTACAATAATATTTTCATATAACTTTAGTTTCATATAACTTTAGTTGAGATGTCTCCCATAAGGCCTCCATTGATTGGAGCCTCCAATCAATGAACAAGAGCTGGTAAAAGGCTACCAGATGGCCACTTCCTTATTCATCAATTGAAGTCCTATCCAACAATCCCAACCCCAAGGGATATTTGTTTAATCATTTTTATAATAATTTTTTTGTTTAAGAAAACTCCAATCATAACATTTAACATATTATTATTGAACAATGATAGAGTCTCAAATTATGATAAGCAACAATGTACATTACATTTACACAACTGACTTTAGCATCATTTTGACTAACTGGGAACCCAGGTGGAAGCATGTTTTGTAATTTTATAACTCAAATAAATCATGATTAAATGATCTATAAATGCAAAAGAAAAAGGAAAATTGCTGAGCTCAAAATAAAAAAGAACAGCTGTTCACAAATGGACAAACATGGACAGACAATCTGTACAGATTCAAACATACATAGAAACAAACACAGAGTTGTCAGTGTCCATGAGAACTCTCCAAGTTCCTGAGGGCTATTTTATACCTCTTTGATGCACTAGCTTGCTTCTTACACCCTATGTCCTTGGGGTTGAAACACCTGTCACCTCCAGCACCCCATGCCCTCAGGGTTTCTCAGGCATCCTGTGCCACTTGGGCACTCCTGTATGGGCACTTGTGCTATTGGCTCCACACATGTGGGTGATCACCAGCTCAGTGACTTCCAAGAACAACTTATACTGGACAAACAGACAGATTCACAGGCAGACTAACAAACATCTTACACAATCAGGGTGCACTCAAATAGATTTTAGCCAAATTGAATTACACAAATTTGGGGGGGAAGACAAGATGGCAGACTGGTAGGTAGCAGGAGAGGGACACTCTCTGAGAGAGACAGCTCAAATGCCAGAATAAAACACCCTGGAGAGACCCAAAGAGAGAGAGAGATGGACTCTCACAACGCACGAAGAAACTAAAGTGCAAAAAACCACTCGAATATGAGGTCCTGGGGCTACTATTAGTGAAGATAAGATCAGTGAGCATGGCTCCCTCCTCGAGCCACCTGAATTCCTACCTGACCTCAACAAGCTATCCTTGCTGAAGCGACTGGCTTGAGCCACCAGAGCGTGGAGCTGAACAGCCCTGTGCGCAGCTCGCACGGACCAGCTTTGCACACGACCCACCCAGAGGCATTGTGAATTCCCACCACAGCCATGCTGAAGTTGCAGGTCGGGGAGCCCAGCAGTTCTTGGGGACTGGCATCAACACGCGGTGAGTGATGGGAATAAGACCCTCCCATGGGAAAGGGGAAACCGACTGGACAACATGTTGGATTTGGGCAGCACAGCCCTAACTCCATAAGGAAGTGGCTTCAGCTGGTTGCTCCCCTCGCCGAGTGGATTGGTGGGATCTGCTTGGACTAGGCCGCGCCCCTGGCTGGGACCCAGTGAGTCGCTACAATATTACTTCTCTGAGATC
>PVJX010021209.1:0-32236 GCA_004027295.1 Dolichotis patagonum
AACCTATTTCTCACTACACAGCCTCTAGCAATATGATTCATCTCAACTTTAGCAGAAACTAACCCAGCCCCATTTGACCTAACAGAAGGTGAATCAGAGCTAGTATCAGGATTTAATGTAGAATATGCTGCAGGTCCTTTTGCCCTGTTCTTCATGGCCAAATACATAAACATTATTATAGTTAATGCTCTCACAACTATTATCTTCTTTAACACCGTGCCAACAGTTGCTTCTCCTGAAATTTATACAACAAACTTCACACTAAAAACTCTTGTCCTAATAGTCCTGTTCTTATGGATTCGAGCCTTGTATCCCCAATTTCGATATGACCAACTTATATACCTGTTATGAAAAAATTTTCTCCCACTCACACTGGCCCTATGCATGTGACACATCTCCTTAACAATCCTGTTATCAAGCATCCCCACCTTGAAAGACCTAGAAATATGTCTGATAAAAGAATTACTTTGATAGAGTAAATCATAGGGGTTTAAATATCTTTATTTCAAGAATCTTCTAACTCAAAACTACTCCAAATAACTCAGATTTCTCCATAATAACTTTACACTACATTCTAACAGTAAGGTCACCTAAATAAGCTGTCAGACCCATACCCTGAAAATGTTGGTTCATATCCTTCCCATACTAATAACCTTATTACAACCTCTGTAATCTATATTATTCTTATTATAGGATCATTAATCACCCTACTCTGCTCACACAAGCTGTTCATATGAATTGGTCTAGAAATAAGCATATTAACCATAATTCCACTTGTAATAACCAACTCCAACCTCTGATCCACAGAAGCCACAGCTAAATACTTCCTAACCCAGGCATCAGCATCAATAATTCTACTATTTTCAATCATCTTAACTATAACATATTCAGATCAATGAGCCATTTTCCACTCTCAAAACCGTTACTTAATTTATATTGACCTTATCCCTAATAATAAAATTAGTCTTATGATCCTTCCACTTCTGAGTACCAGAAGTCTCCCAAGGCATCACAATACTATTAGGACTTATCCTATTAACATGAAAAAAATTACTCTTTATCCATTCCTTTTCAATCCTCCTCCCTAATTAACCAACCTTTAATCCTCACATCAACCATCATGTCTATTTTAATAGGAAGGTGAGGGGGACTTAACCAAACACAAAAAATCCTAGCATACCCATCAATTGCCCAAGTAAGTTGAATAGTAACTCTTCTAATCTATAACTCATCAATCACACTACTAAATTTTATCATCTACTCCCTGCTAACAGTTTCTATATTTTCTATATTCCTAATACATAACAACACAACCACATCAACTCTAAACCACACCTGAAACATCTCACCACTTAGAACCACCACCATAATAATCACCTTAAGATCCCTAGGCAGTTTATCCTCTAACGATGTTCACCCCAAATGATTAATCATTCAAGAAATAATGAAAAATAACAATATCAGTATACCTACTCATATTGTGCTGCTATGAACATGGGTGCACATATATCACTGTGACGTGAAATTTTCAATTTTTCTTGGAAAATACTCCCGAGGAATATAGATGGATTGAATGGAACTTCCAATCCTAGTTTTTCGAGAAATCTCCATACTAATTTCTACCAGTCTGAACCAGTCTGCACTCCAATCAACAGTGGAGAAATGCTCATTTTTCACTGCATCTTTGCTAAAATTTGATATCAGCTGTTTTCTTGATGGCAGCCATTATTTCCAGGGTGAGCTGAAATCTCAAAGCTGTTTTAATTTGCATTTCTTGAATGACCAGTGATGGTGAACATTTCTTCATATATTTATTTACCATTTGTATATCTTCATCTGAGAACTGTATGTTCATCTCTGGTGCCCATTTTTCAAGAGGGTCATTGAATTTGAGGGGTTTGATATTTTTCATTTCTTTACATGATCTGGACACAAGTTCTTTGTCTGAGGGAATGTTGGCTAAAATTCTTTCCCATTCTGTGGGTTTTCTTTTCACTTTGTTGGTGATTTCTTTTGATATGCAGAAACTTTTTAGTAATATGAGATCCCAGTTGTTCATTCTTTGAAATATTTCCCATGTGGTTTGCATTTTATTCATGAATTCTCTGCAAAAACCTTGTCTCCAAGCTTTCTACTTACTTTGTCCTTCAGTAGGGCTTTTCTATTTTGACAAGTTTTTAATCATGTTTTCAATTTCAGTAGCTGATATTGGGTTACTCAAAATTGTTATATCTTCTTGTTTGAGCTTTGGTAGTTAATATATTTCTAGAAATCTGTCCATTTCCTCTGTGTTTTCCACACTATGTGAGTAGAGATTTTCAAAGTAGGTGTTTATGATCTTTTGAATTTCCATGGGATCTGTAGTAATTTCCCTCTTTTCAGTCCTTATTGCATGGATTTGAGTATTTTCTTTCATTTTCTTGATAATCTTGGCTAGAGGTTTATCAATTTTGTTTCTTTTCTCAAAAAAGCAGCTCTTTGATTCGTTAATTCTTTGTATTTTTTTTGTTTCTATTACATTAATTTCTGATCTCATCTTTACAATTTCCTCTCTTCTATGAGCATTGGGTTTGACTTGCTCTTCTTTTTCTAGAAGCTTAAGATGTAGCATAAGGTTATTTATTTGTGCTCATTCTTTTTCTTGATGTGACTATTTATTGCTATATATTTCCCTTTTAAGATTGCTTTCATTGTGTCCCATAGGTTACAGTATGTTGTATCTGCATTTTCATTGTATTGTGGGTATTGTTTTATTTCTTTAATTTCACCTGTAACCCACTCATTGTTCATAAGGTTGATATTTAATATCCATGTATTTATGCAGATCTTTCAGGACTTTGCCATTGATTTCCAATTTTAGTGCATTATGGTCAGATATTAAGCAGGGGAGAATTTTGCTCCCTTTGCATTTACTTAAGAATGTTTTATGAGATAGTATATGGTTTATTTTGGAGAGTGCCCCATATGTGGCTGAGAAGAATGTATGTTCTAATGTGGTTTGGTGGCACACTCTGTAAACACCCACTAAGTCCATTCGCTAATAGGTATGATTCAGCTCTGTTGTTTGCTGACTTTTTGTCTAGTTGATCTATCTCTTTGTGACAGTTGAGTGTTAGGGTCTCCTGCTACAATTGTGTTCTTGTGTTCTTGGTTTTTCATGTTCATTAGTATTTCTCTTATATAGTTAAGTGCTCCTGTATTTGGTGCATATACATTTATAATTGTTAGTTCTTCTGCCTGTAGTTTTCCATTTACAAGTATCTTTATCTCTTTTAAATATTTTAGGTTTGAAGTTCACTTTTTCTGCAAACAGAATAGCTATTCCTGCTTTTTTCTGTATTCCTGTTGCATAGAATACTGTTTTCCATCCTTTGACTTTTAACCTATGAGTTTCTTTCTGAGTCACATGTGTTTCTTGTATACAGCATATTGTGGGATCCTTTTCCTTGATCCATTCTCTCAACCTGTTTCTTTTGACAGGTGAAATAAGGCCATTTACATTTATGGATATCAATGATATGTACTTTGCTTTGTTGTATTCCTGTTTTTAGCTCCACTTTTCTCCCTTGTTTTAGTTTCCCACTTTTCTCCCTTGTTTAATTTCCTGTTCAGCATGGTGGTTTCTTTCTGTTATTGTTCTGGAGATTGTGGTCATTTTTAGATCTACCTAGCATGTCTTTCAATACTCTTTCTATGGTTGGTTTGGGGGACATGAATTTACTCAGTTGTTCTTTGTCATTGATGTATCTTGTTTCTCCATTAAATTTGAAAGACATGCTTTGAAGTCCTACCATGCTTTTGTTCTTCTATTATCATTGGTTATATCATGTTGTGTCTTATTGGATTTTAATATATGTGATAATATGAACAATTTTTTTTATGGAAGATAAGATATTATAGTAGCCATTGTTCATTTTCTGTTATTTGGTCCCAAATGCCCTGTAATGTTTTCATTCTCTTGAATGGTTTTATACTATTTTGTTATGTTTGATATTATTGTGTGTGAAACTATGCTCAACTATTTCAAAAAAGAGACATTATGGTAGCTACTGCTAATATTCAGTTGTCTTGTTGTGAAGTGCTGTGTTGTTTATATTGTTCTGTTTTGATCTGCTTTGTTCTGTCCTCTTTTGTTTCATTCTCTTAAAATAAAATAAAAAATAAATAAATGGGAATTTAGCTCAGTGGCTTAAGTGCCTGCCTGGCAAGTGCAAGGTCATGAGTTTGATTCCCGGTACCAAATAAATAAATAAATAAATAAATTTGAAAGACCGTTTTACTGTGTACATCAGTCTAAGTTGAAACTTGTTTTATTTTTGGGCTTGAAATACTTCACTCCAATCTTCTCTTAAGACAGAAATAACAACCTTAGTAAAAGAGTTGCTGAAGGTTTGTGCTGAAAAATCTGCCATGCTTCTAAGAGGCTTTTCTTGACAGGTGAGTTCTGTCTTTTCTCTAACAGCTTTTAGTATTCTGTTTTTATTCTGTATGTCTGAGATCCTAATTATTATATATCTGAGTGTAGATTTATGTTGCTTGTGACTGTTTGGCATTCTATATGCTTCACTTATTTGTATATCAGTTTTTTCCCTATGTTTGGGAAATTTTCTGCTATTACTTCTGTGAATAGATTAGTTATGTCCTTTGCATTGTCTCCTGAATCTTCACTGATAACTTTTAGTCTTACATTTTTTTCTCTTTGCATCATCTTGAAGCTGCTGGATTTTCTTTTCATGCTACTTTGTTGTTTTCATAAGTTCTACCTTTCCATGATTTCTATCTGCAATCCTGTCTTCAATGTCTGAAATTCTATCATCAGCTTCATTTAAATGGTTTTGCCATCTTTCAATAGAATTTTTTGTTTCTTGGTTATCTCTTTGAATTCATTTCCTGGATTCTGCTTGTTTCCTACATTTTTCATTGAAACTCTCAATCAATTTGCTCTGCTCCTTTATTTTTTTTATCTATTTCTTCTCTAGCTATGTTGAGCAATTCCTTTACTAAGGTTGTTATTTCTGTCTTTATGTAAGACATTATTTCTAATTTGTTTCCTCTATTGCCTCATAGATTTGTTTCTTTACTTCATTTGATATCTTTTTAGGGTTTTCTAGTGTATGACTTTTACAGTCCTCTATTTTGCTGTCACTTGTTCTTGCTCCTGATGGGCTATATGTTTGAGATTGCATTTTGCTTTTTCATTTTGTCATTTTCACTTTCTGGGCAAATAACTAGTTATTCAATCCCAATAACCAGTGTGGTTCCTAGCATCCTACTGTGTGGTTGATGCCTGCCCAATTGTTGGGTACATAGTGACAGGAACCTACTGGAGTCCTCTGGGCGAGGTGTCACCAAGTCTCCCATCAAATCAGCAGGACCAATACACTGCTGTTCAAGGATCTGAGAGGGAGAGTAGGAGCCAAATAGTCACATCAGTGCTTGGTCTAAGAGATGGGTAGTGTAGCCAAG
The DNA here is from genome assembly GCA_004027295.1 of Dolichotis patagonum. Taxonomy (NCBI): domain Eukaryota; kingdom Metazoa; phylum Chordata; class Mammalia; order Rodentia; family Caviidae; genus Dolichotis; species Dolichotis patagonum. The sequence goes on from PVJX010021209.1 coordinate 5,467, forward strand.
GTCATCAGGCTGAGCTGCAGTGTTTACAGTGGCCCTCAGGGTTGGCAAATGGGAGGATTGTGCCAGGTTGCAGGCACAGTGGTGGTCAGAGAAAGAGTGGGACATGGCATCCTCTGTGCCTGTGCATGGGGGGAGCGTATTGGGGTGCAGGTGTGGTGCAGTGGCCCGAGACTGGGTGGGGTGTGGCGGTTGTCCAGTAACCACCATCTTATAATAGGAGATGCTTTTCAAAGTACATAACAGAGGGTCTATCATACAGTAAATGCTCAATAAGTTAAAGATGTAATGTATTTGTGTTTATATAGAGAAATGCTCAGTAAAACTTCATTTTTCTTTTTGAGACATCTGTCTTCCATTACTTGTTCAGTGAATTAATTGATCTCAACATTGTATCTATTCATATAAATCTCTGTAATATACCCATTTTCTTTGTTCAAGCAAAATTAGAGAGTTAGATCTGAAGTGCTTTGCAAAAGTATTACATTGACTATGAAAAAATGTGTAATTGAGTGACTACACCATTCTGAATGCTGAGGCTAGAGACACAGAAAACACATTAAGCTAGAATGAAACATCCAAACAAGACTTACATGCCTTGGAGGGGTTCTAGGCAAAAATCTTGCTCCAAACTCAGATGGTATTTATTTCCCCTAAAAATAGAAGCCCACATGTGTAAGAATGAGCTTGGCTGCCTGGGATCAAGTCATGTAAATATCCTAAGTAGGATATATGCTTATTATCTTAGATGATCAGTTGAAAAAGAATTAAGTCTTGAGAAAGGCCTTAGTAGGAGGGCAAGGGAAAGACTATCTGTCCCACTTATATCCTTTTAGGACATGAACTGAGAGAAAAATAATCACCAGAAGACTATCTTCAGGTTCTTTGCAATAAATTCTTATAGATTGTAACAGACATCTGTTAGCCATTGTCCAAGTCAGTGTAGTGAAAATTTATAATGCAAAACATACTAAGGAAACTCACAATGGGAAATGAATAATCAGGAATGAAATTGTGGTTGAATCTGAGAATATATGGTCAGGGTAGGCTCAGGGCTTCCTGCAGGAATTGGTGTTTGAGCTTTGCCTAAAAAGAGGATTTAGTAGTAGAGATTTACACATAATGAAAGAAAGAGAAGTGTTCAGCTGAGAGCAAGTGTGATTCACTCTGAGTGGTTGTGACCAAGCCTAGGTGGACCAGGTGTGTGGAGAGTATGTAAAATGGCCACTTTAGAAGACAGAATAAGCAGTGCATGTATTATTTGATCAGAGAGCATTGTTAGCCATAGTATAGGTGGCTAAGTAAGGTCATAAAGAGTAGAACTTTATTTTAGAGGCCAAATGAACATAAACTCAATAATAAACCTAAATTTATCCAGTTATCCCTCTGACAGAGTTTTACCAAGAACATATAAAGAATTGAAAAATCAGACCTAGCATGTTCAAAGACACTATCAGAAAATGGGAATCTGAGATGGATATGCTCTCCACAGATGAAGAAATATAAATGACAGATGAATATATGAAAAATTGTTAGACACCATTGGTCATTCCAGAGATACAAATTAATACAACTCTGAGATTCCATCTCACTATAGACAGAGAAGTTGTCATCAAGAAGTTAACCAATAACAAATGCTGGAGGAGCCATGTGGAAAAAGGAGCCCTTCTTCATTGTTGATGTTAGTGTACACTGATGCAATCACTGTGGGAATCAGTATGGAGATACCTAATAAAACTAGGATTAGAGATTTAATTTGAACCAGCTCTTCCCCTTCTGGTTATAGAAGAATTAAAAATATCATATCAAAGCAACATATGTGCTCCTATAGTTATAGCAGCATAATTTGTAATAACTAAATTTTGTAAATAACAGACATTCCCATCAGCTGAGCAATGAATAAAAAGATGTGGTCTTCTTATACAATGCACTACTATTCAGTCAAAATGAATGATAAACTTGAGACTTTTATAGATAAATGGATGGAAACTCAGACCATACTCATAAGTGAAATAAATCAGACTCACATGTAAAAATGTATTGTTTCCTTGATGTGAGAAACTGAAAGAATAAATAAGGACCAAAATGTACAATACATTGTGAAATGGTAAGAAGTTGTTCAAAAGGAAGGCAAAAGTAGGGTGGGGAAGGGATAAAGGAAGAAAGGGAAAGGGGAAAAATAGAAGATAGTTATACTACTAATTTCTCTTTGCTCATTGAAAAGAAAGGTTTGTGCTAATATTTTTACAGTGCTGTGTACAAATCCAGCATAATTCACAATAGCTAAATCTTGAAAGCAGCCTATATGTCCATCAATGAAGTTTTTTATTTTAAAAAGCAAAACAGAAAGATAGAAATGATACATAACTTCAAAAAAAGTAGGAAATTAATGCTAGTAAGTGTATTGTATATTATTATCTTAGAAATAGTCATTCAGATTTCAAGATTTAGGCATAATATTAATATTTATAGCAAAAGAAGTTATCAGTATTCCCAGACTGCATGATCCTCCACATAGATGACCCAAAAATTTTACCCCAGAACTCCTAAACTACCAGATTCAACAATGTAACTATATACAATGTCACAGACAAAAATTAATGATGGTCTTGTACACTAATATTAAAAATCTACATGAATAATAACATTCACAATAGTATCACATAAAATTAAATACTTATGAGTTAACCTAACCAAATATGTCAAATGATTTGTAAAGCAGACTACAACATTCTAAAAAATGGAAATCAAATAAATGAAGAGATATCCCCTGTTCCTATATAGGCAAAACCAATATTGTCAAAATGACTTTACCACCTGAACTGATATACAGAATATTGCAATCCCAATCAAAATGCCAACAGAATTTCTCACAGAAGTATGAAAACATTCTTCAAATTTATATTGATACAACAGAGTCCCAATTGTTTTCCTCTGGAGTGCAGTGGGGTGGAAGTTTCTATAAGAGAGCACCATTCCATCCCAAGTTACAGTGGTCTGGATTGTAGCCCATGTGTTTGTACCTAGTCTATATTTTTCCATATAAACCTACAGTTGTGCAATCCTTTTAACTTGCAAAGAAATGGCCTGGGTAAGAATACTACACTCCTATAATGCAATGCTCTGTTCCATTATTTGGGTGCATCACACATATCTGATAGGTCCTCAGTTGATGGTTATTTAAGTTTCTACATATGAAATCATGTCATCTGTAAACATGAAATTTTTGTTGCTACCTTTCATATTTGAATGTCTTTTATTTATTTTTGATTAATTGTTCTGGTTAGGACAATAGTATTATGTTGAGAATTGATGAGAGGTTCATTTTGGTCTTATTCTGATCTTAGAGGAAATTTTTTCTTTTTTTTTTTACAATTTTTAAAAGTATTTTTGTTCTAGAATTCATTTTGAAAAATTTTTCCTTTTAATTGTATGTCATTGTGTTTAAAAATAAGAAATTTAATAATTACAGGTTATAATGGACCCAAATTTCTTGCCCATTTTTTTCTAAATAAATTATATTGGTACATTTTAGATATACTTAATGATCACATTCATCAGAAGGAGTTTGTAACTGTACAGGATATATCTTGATTTTTCTTTTCTCCTCACTACTCTCTTCTCCTTCAACCTCTTGTCCTCTTCTAATTTACAAAAGTTTTGTTTCCATTTCCTTCTGTCTATTCTGTTTTCTTTTTCCTTCCTCCCTTTTCCCTCTCTCATCTTTTGTTTCCCTACCCACTTGAATATTTTTCCCCATTCTCAGTATGTATTGTACATTTTTCTCTTTATTTACCATTTGGTTTCTCAGACCAAAGAAACAATGTGATATTTAAATTTGTGTTTCCAATTTATTTCACTTAAGAATATGTACTTTTAAAAAATAAAATGTCTCCCATTCTGTGGGTTTTCTTTTCACTCTGATGGTGATTTCTTTTGAAGTGCAGACTTTTCAATAATACGAGATCTCAGTTGTTGATTCTCTGAAGTGTTTCACATGCAGTTTGTGTTTTGTTCATGAAATCTCTGCCTACCCCAATATCTCCAGGATTTCTACCTACCTCAGACAAAGGACTTATATAAAGAACATATAAAGTATTGAAAAACAACCCCCCCAAATTCAAAGACCCTCTCCAAAAATGGGCAACTGAGATGAACACACAGTTCTCAGATGAAGATATACAAATCGCAAACAAATACATGAAGAAATTTTCACCATCACTGGGCATTTGAGGAATGCAAATTAAAACAACATCGAGATATCATCACACACTGGAAAGAATAGCTGCCATCAATAAATCAACTGATAACAAATGTTGGCGAGGATGTGAGGGAAAAGGAACACTGCTCCACTGTTGGTGGGAGTGCAGACTGGTGCAAACATTATGGAAATCAATATGGAGAATTCTTAGAAGACTAGGAGTGGAATCTCCATTCAACCCAGTTATTCCCCTCCTGGGTATTTTCCCAGAAGAACTGAAAAGTTCATATCACAGTGATATATGTGCATCTATGTTTATAGCAGCCCAATTTGTGATAGCTAAATCTTGGAAACAACCAAGATGCCCATCAACTGCAGAGTGGATGAAAAAGATGTGGTATTTTTATACAATGGAATACTACTAAGCTATAAGATCTTGAGACCTTCATAGGGAAATGGAGTCAACTTGAGACCATCCTCATTAGTGAAATAAATAAGAATCATATTTATAAATATCACATTGTTTCTCTGGTGTAAAAAGTAATAAGAAATGTAGGAGTAATAAAACCCAAAATGTGTAATTGCTACTGTAAAAAAGAGAGGAAAAGGTAGTGCTCTAAAGGATTTAATTTCACGAATGTTTAAGTGTGTAAGATAGATGACTATACTACTGTTTTTGTTAGATGGTTGAGCAGAACTGTTAACAGTCTCATTGTTTGATTGTCTACTTTGTATGTTTTAATTTTGTAACTTGAACAACTGTTTCCAATGATGAGAGTATGTAACGTATCAAGTGGCAATTTCTTAGGTTTTTTGTTTGTTTTTTTGTTATTGTTGTTGATTTAGATTTTTTTGTCTGTTTGTTTGTTTTTGGCTCTTTTATTTTTTTCTGTATTTTTGCTACCATTTTTCTGTTTTGTCTGGTTGTTTTTTTTTTCTCTTTAAATAAAATTTAAAAAAATAAAAATAAAATCTCTCTTCCTTTTCATTCCTTCCTTTCTGCCTCTTCCCACCCTAATTTTTCTTTCTTTTGAACAACTTTTTCCTCTTTCAAAGTGTATAAAAAATATAGTGACTTAGAGGAAAATATTTAAATTTTTTATCAGTGAACATGTTACTATGAGTGGCAAATATGACCTTCATTGTGATGTGACACAGTCCTTCCATATATTAGAAATTTTTATAGCTAAATGATATTTCATTTTATGAAGTGTTTTTATCTGCACCTATTAATCACATGATGTTTATCCTTCATTATACTAATCTGGTATATTGAGTTTATCGATTTGTGTGTAGTGAATGACTCTTGAATCCCAGGGATAAATACTACATGAGATGATGGTATATCTTCTTTCTTCTAATATGCTTTTGTAGTTTGTTGCTAGTATTTTGTTGATTAATTTTTGAGCTGTGCCTATTGTACATATACATTGAGCAGGAACACCCTTGGATTGTGGCTGAAGGGGGTTGAACTCAAAGTACAGTGACGTTTCAGGATCAGAATTCAGATTGAAATGAATGGGCCTGCCTCTAAGGATACTGACAAATGTATCTCTCAATGAGTCCTTAGGTAAGCAGAGCTGCCCCAGATTGTTTCTGGAAGAGGCAGCTGTCAAAATCAAGGGATGTTTCAGAATTCTCAGTATAATAAAGGTCAACAGAACTGTCTCCTTGGGTAGGTGGGCATTTCTCCTGACATGTTTCTATGTATCTGTTCATTTCTTCTGTGTTATCTAACCTATGAGGGTAAAGGTTTTTGACTTTTAATTAACTTTTGTATTGTTTTCTTAGTTTCAATTGCATTGATTTCTGCTATGTTCTTTAAAATTTTCTCCCATCTTTGGTCTTTGGATTAGACTTTCTCTTGTTCTTCTGTAAGTTTGAAGTGCAGCATTAGCTTTTTTAAAATTTTGTGTTAATTCTATTAAATTTGCCTCTGAAGACAACTTACATTGTGTTCCTTAGGTTCCAGTAAATTGTATTTGCATTTTCATTTGATTGTAGTATTGTTTAACTTCTTCTGTGACCCATTCATTGTTTAGGAGAGTGCTATTTATTGCCCATATGTTTATGGGGCTTTTGTGGGTTTTTTGTTATTAATTTCCAATTTTATTATGCTATAGTCAAACAATATACATAAGATTATTTCAGTTCCTTTGCGTTTGCTTAAGCATGTTCTGTGGACTAGTATATGGTCTATTTTAGAGAATGAACCATGTGCATCTAAGAACAATGCGCATTTTCATATTGTAGGGTGAAACACCCTGTACATATCTACTCTGTCCATTTTATCACAAATTTGATTCAGTTCTGTTATTTCTGTTCTGATTTTTGTTTGGTTGATCCATGTCTTTGTGAAAATGGTGTGCTAAGTTCCCCTGTTACAACTGTATTATTGGTTATTTGATTTTCTATATCTATTAAGATTTGTCTAACCTAGTTGGGGCCTCCCATGATTGGTGCATATATATTTATGATTGTAATGGCCACCTCTTCAAGTTTTCCCCTAACAAGTATATGGTGATCTTATTTAAGACTTTTGATCATTCTTGCTTTGAATTTCTGCAAACAGTCTGCAAACAGAATAGATACCCTTGTTTTTTTAGTGGCTCCTCTCTCATGGAGTATTGTTTTCCATCCTTTCACTTTTAGTCTATGAATTTTCTTTTGAGTTAAATGTGATTCTTATGCACAGAATATTGTTGGATTTTGTTTCTTAATCCACTCTACTGGTCTGTCTTTTTATTGGTGATTTGAGGCCATTTTCATTGATGGATATAACTGATATGTACTGAGTCATCTTTATCATGTTATTTTTCTGTTGTTGGTGCTCTGTTTTTCTCTCTGTTTAATTGTATGACCTGTTTGATGGTTTCCTTCTGCTGTTGTTCTTGAAATTTTAGCCATCTTTATCTCTTTCTAGATTATCTTTAAGTGCTCTTTGTAGTGTTTGTTTGGTGGTCATGAATTTCCTCAGTTATTCTTTGTTATGGAAGCATCTTATTTCTCCATCAATTTTCAATGATAGTTTTGCAGGGTACATCATTCTCAGTCTGAAGCTGCTTTCCTTCAGGACTTGAAATACTTCATTCCAAAATCTTCTTGACTTGAAGGTTTGTGTTGAGAAATCTGCCATGATTCTTATAGGTTTTCCTTCATAGGTGATCTGTTTCTTTTCTCTAACAGCTTTTAATATTCTGTTCTTGTGCTGCATTTCTGAGATCCTAATTGTTATGTTTTGGAGAATATTTATTATGGTTAGGGGTTATTGAGGTTCTACATGCTTCACTTATTTATAAATCACATTCTTTTCTTTTTTAAAATTTTTTAAAAATTTTATTTAAAGAGAAAAAAACAATACAGAAAAAAGGGTAGAAATAATACAGAACCTCAAAAAAAAAAACCATAAATCACTAGTTGACAAACCACATACTGTCCTACGAGAAATAGCTGTTCATGTTACAAAATTAAGGCATGCAAAGTGAACACATAGTGAGGCTAAAACAGTTACAAAAAACAGGATAGAATAAAGCCAATTGAGACAGTATAGTGAAATTGGCACAGAACATCACAGCAGGTCACCAGGACAACAGTAATAGGCAACATTGTATATCTCGTTGTCTTCACAATAGTTGTTCTTCTACTAGGTACAGCAAAATCAAAGAAATACACAACATTATAGACCACATCAACACAGAGTATTGAATAGAGAAACACCATTACTCAGGACAGAGCAAAACGGCGATAATAATATCTGCCTTCAGAGATAGTAGAAGGAAACTCTCCCGACTTGCTGTACCAAATATGGTCACTTCCTAAGAGATACCCAGATCCAAAGATCCCAATTGTTAATAGGGCGGGATGATGTGGTATGTTTGATTCAAAGCCCGCGCCCCAGCAGACAGCAGGCTGGTTGCTGGTTGGCTCAGTGCCCTAAGTTCCTACATGGCGCGAATCTCAGGAAACGCACTTGCTTCTTGTTTCCCTGCCCTGGGGTGGCCGTAGCTTGCCAGACCACAGTCACTTACCAGGGGTGCAGGCAGGCTACTGGTTGGCTCAGTGCCCTAAGTTCCAACATGGCGTGGATCTCAGGAAAAGCTCTTGCTTCTTGTTTCCCCGCCCTGGGGTGGCCGCGGCTTGCCAGACCATAGTCACTTACCAGGGCAGCAGGCAGGTTACTGGTTGGCTCGGCGCCCTAAGTTCCAACATGGCCAATCACATTCTTTTCTGATGCTTGTAACTTTTTCTGTTATTACTTCTGTAAATAATCTCATATGTTTTGTTTTGATCCCTACTTTTTTATTGACACCTTTCAGTCTTATGTTGTTCTTAATTGCATCATCTTGCAGCTGTTGAATTGTTGTTTCCTGATTCCTTGTTGTCTTTAGGAGATCTTTTCTTTCATGATCATAAGCATCCATCTTGTCTTTAAGGTCTAAAAATATATATTCAGCTTTATTCAATGGAAATTTTAATTTTAATTTCATGAATATTCCTTTGAATGTTTCATGCATTCCACTTCTCTCTTATATTGTTTATCTAAGGTTTCCGTCATTTTCTTGTGTTATTTTATTTTGTTATCTAGATCTCTTTTAGATACACTCAACATTTCTTTAATAATATATGTAATTTTTTTTTACCTGGGAGATTGTTTCTGATCTGATTTCTTCTATAGCTTAATGGAGTTGTTTCTTTACTTCAGTTGCTATTATTTCAGAAAATTCATGTTGTGCAATTTCCAATGCCTTCCATTTAATTGTGTCCCAAGTTTTTCTTGGTGAGCTGAAGGACTGAGACTATTTCTTGCTCTTTCATTTTGTTGTTTTGCTCTGGGACCTGTGCAGCTGGCCAGACAGCCTCCCAGTTGATTGCACTGGGATGCTTGGCGGGGGTGCAGTTTATTCTTTTGATACTCACATAGGTAGCCAATGTGCACCCCTGCACTATGGTGCTAGAGCCTTGCACTGCCCTGGTCCGAGCTTGAAGTCTTCAGGACTTCAGCTTGAAGTCATCAGCTAAGAAAGGCACTCCCTGTTGGATAACTCTGTGTCTCTGGGCTTGGCAGGATTTGGTACCTATGTAACCTGTGAAGCTGGCCAGGCATTCCCCTAATGGGCTGCACTGGGATGCTGGTCTGGGCAGAGATTGGATCCTCCCTCATGCAGCTAGCAGGGATGCACCCTTAAAGTATGGCACTGGAGACTTGCACCTGGCTAGACAAAGTTTGGAACCTCTGGGACCCATGCAGCTAGCCAGTGTGCACTCCTGGAGTGTGGCACCAGGGCCTTACACCTGGATGGGTGGAGTTCAGAAACTCCAAGATCCTGGCAGCTAGCCAGGATGCACTCCTAGAGCCAACTGTATTTATTTCAGTGTATTGTTTTCATACATGTTCAAGTGAATATGTACATTAAAATTTTTGAATTATGTACAAATCAAGCATCCTTCATTGAATAAGTTATCTCTTCTTCACAATCATAATAATTGCTACTTTATTTATAAAGAAAATTCTTATAGGAACTCTTTGTCATCTCTATTTTACTCTACCTGTGTGTTCATAGGTATTTCATATATTAGGATTTTACATAAGAAGCTTATTAAAACTGATGCTTATTAAAAGTGATATTTCCTTTAATTTTGGGTGGTAGTGAACATCACAGTATTATCTCAGTGGCTATTAAACCTAATTGGTCATTCAGTTTAACTGACATGTTTTCAGAAATCAATGGCTATCATTAAAAAAGATAAAAGTAACAAATGCTGGGAAGTTTGTGGATAAAGGAAGACACTTATCCATTGTTTGTGAGAATGTAAATTATTATAGTCATTACAGAAAATAGTGTGTATATTTTCCTCTAAATTAAAATTAGATCTATCATATAACCTCAGGTACAACTCTTTATTATGTATCCAGAGGAAATGGACACTATTCACATTAGCCTGGGAATGGAAACAACCTAAGTGTTCATCAATGGATGACAGGATAAAGAACCTGAAGTATGTGTATAAAATGAAACAGTAGCATAAAAATGTATAAATTCCTCTCATTTTATGACACTTATGGAATTTGAGATCATTATATTAACTGAAATAAATGAGGAACAGAAACAAACATTATATATTCTCATAAATGTGAAATTTATAAAATGTTCATTCTAATAAAATTTGAGAGTAGAATAATGAATATTGGAAAATAGGAAGAGGAGAGAAGATGAAAGATATAAGATGGTGCAGATTAGTCAATTGGATACAAATCCACAGTGTGATAAGAGCAATAAATTATGTTTTGAGACACAGTAGGATGAATACATTTAAAATAATACACTGTATGTCTCAAAATAGAAGAAAGTATTACACATAAAGAAGTGATAAAAATTTAAAGTGATGCATATACTACTAATTATTCTGATTTGATCATTACATAGTATATGCATGAATCAAAATATCACATTGTACTTCATAAAAATGTATGAATATTATTGTTAATCAATAAATTGTTAAAAAATTAAAGTTCTACTTTAGCAAAATGCCTGTATATATTCAAGTGCAATTTTCAACCATATGTGTTTTGAAAATTTCCTAGTGACTAACATACCAATATCAAAATAAGCATTAACAAATACAACACACATACATACTCTTAAAAATGTGCAAATTCCCATGTCTCCTGGTCTTGAATGAGCTCTATGATACTTGGACATATATGTTTGAGGGCCCTTGACTGAGGTGATTTTGAATAGTTCTCTTAGGTCTAGTCAACATGTGCTATTATATGTTTAGCTACCACTTGCTTGTCAGATCACTTTTTTTTAGCAGTCCATTTGAAGAAATATCAGAGCAGGTCACGATGTCTTCGTGGCCTATTCATTCTAGTGGCATGACATATAATACAGATCTCTTGTGAATTGCCATTTAATACTCAACCATTAGGTGAGTGCTTATTTACCAATCACTTATCCTTCCAGGAATCCTTTGATGAATTTTGGAGAAAGTTCATTTTTCTTTGTGTTGACTCTGTGCTTCAATGAGGTTTGTATTTTTAGAGTAATCTTCATGTGATAGGGGATCCCAAAGCCAGTTTGCAACCCATTCCCAAGCTCACACATCTCAACCTTCACCATTACCTACTTTGCTAGGCAGGGTGTTGGTTCTTTCAATGTTACAACTCTAAATTTTCCAGGAATTGCTCCTGGGATTTCCAACTGACCCTGAGATAACTTTGAAATCTCCTAGTCAGAAAGGAAGAATGGAAATTATAATATTCTGGGGTTTTTTGTAGCATTGTAAGGAAGGAAAAGATAGTGATTATGTTTGTTCAAATGATAAAGTTAAGCTTTAATAATAAATAAATAATATGGCTAAGTTTTGAGCACCTACTGTGCTGAATAAATTAATGCATATTCTTCCAATATTCATAATAATCTTGTGAGATGTGAATTACTGTCACCAGTTTAGAGATCAGAAAATCATTATTCAGAGAGGTGAAATTAATTGCATGTGAAAACACACTGATATGAACAAAAGGAGGAAGAGTGTATTATCGCCCAATTATAAAATCCGTGGACCTTGAAGCAAGACAGAATAGAGTTCAAATTCCAGCTCCACAACATGCTAAATGAATGAATTTGGCAAAATTATGTTATTTTTTATGGTTTTCTTCCTTACTTCCTCATAAGTTGTTACAAGGATTAAATATAATAATGATAACAACAACAGTGATGATGATGATGATTATGATGCTGAGTCCAGAGTTCATATTCTGGAAATAATTCTTTTTACTCACAGTTACTATAACCTGGATTGTAAATCAGGTTTTTATACCCCACCCAGTCTCTTCTCTCCATAAAGAACATAAAACTGTCCTATGCAGGTATTTTAACATGCATAGAAATGGCCTGGGAGAAACTCCTACTCAAAGCAAGAAAGCCTTATGTTTCTTTTTTTTAAATTTTTTTATTTGAAAGAGAATAAAACAAAAGAGGGCAGTACAGAGCAGATCAGAACAGGACAACATAGGCAACACAGTACTTTACATTAAGACAACTGGACATCAACAGTAGCTAACACCATATCACTTACTCTGCTATAGTTGAGCATAGTTTCAAATACAATAATATTAAACATAACACAATAGTATAAAGCCATGCATAGAGTGAAAGAATTACAGGGCTTTCTGAACCAAATAACAGAAAATGATCAATGGGTAAATGGACATGACTTGAGACCATTCTCTTAAGCGAAATAAACCAAACTCACAAGGATAAATAGCATATAGTCTTCCTTGTATGAGCATTGATAAGAGTATATAAGACTTTATGGTAAGCATGAGTCCCCATCTCATAGCTTTGAAGCCTTTCAATGTTTTCAATCATCAATTGAAATGGTTTTATTCTGTTTTGTTTGACTATATAATGCGTGATGATATGAACAGCTGTTTTGAAGAAAACAAAACATTATGACAGCTATTGCTGATTTAATATCATCCTTCTTAGAAGTCCTACCATGCTTCTTTTGTTCTACTACCATTGGTTCTATCTATCACATTGTGTCTTATTGGAATTTGAAAATGTGTGATAGTTTAAACAAATTTTTTTTTATAGAAAGCCTTATCTTTCAACCTACTGCCTTGGCCTTATTAGTAAGTTGAATGCTGAAAATCTTACCCGCAAGAAGGTAGGCCTGTCTGGTTCTGGGAATGAAAGTGTATTCGCTGTTCTGCAGTTCCTTTTTCAGTATCATCTATTATGTCCTAAATATTTTCAATTCAATGTACTTAGCATATGCTGAATACTTATGTTGTGTAAAGTTCTGCACTGGAAAATTTATTATATATTTTCTTATAGAGTATGCTGACATATAGGTTAGCATTATGATTTCTATTTAACTGAGGTTTACAGTGACCTGAAGCCCAGAGAGACCCAAGGGTTTATTCTAAGATCAAATAACTTGAGGTTGGCAGAGTTAGAAGGTTCCGAAAGATGACTATTGCCTCTCAAACTGACCTTTGTGCCCATCTTAATCTTATCAGCCTTTTAAAAAAAATTCTGAACCTCCTTTCACTCTATTCCACATACATACAAAAACACAAACATACTGTAAAATAAACCTCTTCCATCAAGTTGGCTAGTCTGTTTATCACCTGTAATGCTCTGCCTAATAATCTTTCTGTTTGGGCTTTCCATTGCGGTAAGTAAAGTGACTCTGTGGGACAAGGCCTGAGAATATATGAATGCAGAAAAACCTGAGTTTCAATTCTAGTTTTACCACATATTTGGTATGTGGCTTCATACAAATGGAATCCAGACTCAAACAATTTGGTGCTTAAAACGTCACAGTGTATTATTCTTTTTGTTTTCGGAATATATTCATGATATTTATGTTAGTCCACAAAGGCCTACACAACCTATGCCCTCCTGGTTTTATTTTCTATGACTCTCACTTTTGCTGACAGCCCGCTGTGCACACTCTCAGTGTTCATTGCCTTCTGCAAATAAAACAAACTTATTCTAACCTCAGGTTTTTTGTATTTAAGCCATGCCCTCTTGCCTCCTTTCTGGAACCCTGCACATAACTGGCTTTGTCTTCTAAGTTCAGGTCTAAACTCAACATTTTCTCCTTAGACATAGTTTTCCCAACCAGACTATCCAGTTCACCAAGGGTTCTATCCTATTTCTTCATGTTCATTGCTTCATTGTTTTCTCGACAGTGTTTATTGCTATTTAACACTTTATTGTATCTTTATGCACTAATTATTTTCTGTTTCTGTCGTATGTTTATGATAGTGGAAGCTTTTCTCATTCATTCACTGTTATCTCTTCAACACTATAAACTGTCTAGCCCAAAACAAATGCTGAATACATAACTATTGGATAAATGAATAGATAAATTTCTTCCAAACTTGGTCTATGAAATAATGTGATCATACCTGGGTTCCAATGAGTAACTTAGTACAGAGTGAAGACCAAATATTCAGTGATTTTAATTCTTTTTGTCCTTGGGTTTCTGATATGCAAATTCAGCATTGCTAGACTGGTTTGTCTTGAGTATTATAATTTCTTGTGGTTTTCTGGTAGGCCCAAATACCTTCACTTTGATGGTTTGAATTTTGGAGGGTCAGCCCAGATAGAAGTCCACTATTCTCTGTTCTGAGCTTGCTGTGGGGAGATTTCTCTGGCATGTGGCTCATAGAATCATCTATGTCAATAGGGTGACTTTTCTGAAGGCTCCCAAGGACAGCAAAGTCCTTAGCACATGTTACTCCCTGACAGAAAAGAGACATTTGCATCATCCTTTTACACATGCAGGTACCACCACTGGACACTCATCATTAAAGAGAAAGCAGAATGGTATTCACCAGATGACAGTGGTGTAAAGAATATATGTCATCATTCAGCAAAACTCAATCTTCATTTATGTATAGTGGTACTAAGCTCCAAGGAGAGGAAAGAGATTTTCCCAGGAGCATCAGGATTTTATTTTAAAGACTATGGTGCCTAGTCTGTTATTAGGAGCTAATTTCTATTTCCTCCAGACAGCTCCTATGATGTCAGGACTTCTTTAAATTGGATGTGAAGGGGGTGAATCTGAGGTAGTGGATGGATGAGAGGTGTGTAGTTTGAAGAAATAGATTTTAAAGGCTTATTAACAGGAAATTTGGGCAAAATGAACTGAAGGTAGAGACTTCCCAGAAGCTAAAGAAGGGACACATATGAAATTCATAGGTTTAAATGTTGAAATAAGTGGTTATTAAAGTTTTCTAAGTTATACCTAACGATTACTTTCATTTTTACAGTTATAACTTACAGCTTTTCATATTCATTTTTCTCACTTGATCATTAAACTTGTCCTGTGTTTCTTGCCATGTACTACAATTTACTTGTGTGGTAACTTCTCTCAAAACAATCATCATTTTTTATCATTTTAACTATGGCTGATCTTTTTTGTTTGCTATTGTCTTTAGCACCAAGTACAGTGTCTGGTATCTAACAAGTAATCAGTATGTACTTGTTGAATACAGGAAATCATTTCTGTCTTATAGATGTAAGAATTGAGGACCAAAAAGGAGAAATGCATTCTCAGGGTTAAATAGCATCAAAGTGAGAGAGCCAAGACACAAACTGAGGTCTCCTGATTTTCAGCCTGGTCAATACTCTTTCTTAGTGGTTATCTTGTAAGAGTTCAAACAATATCCATGAATGTTTCCCACTGCTGTTATGTCAAGGACAATACATTATCATATCAGACTAACACCTTTAGAATTTTATAGCTGATCCATTACCTAGAACACATCTCTCTATCAGTCTTACTTTTCTTCTATGCATTCTCTAAGAAAATCACAAATATTGTTCACTGGAAAACTTTCCTTAATCCCATATATGTAGAGGTAGAACACTTAGACTTATGTATACATATATCTGACTCTATTGTAATTATTAATTTATACAGGCCATGAAACTCTTGAACACATGGATCATGTATTCTTTATCTTGCAGAATTCTGGTTATGACATGACTAAATATTTCAAGCATCAATCAAGGTTTGAATTGCCATTTGGTGATGATAGATACTCCTTGGGAAATACATGAGGAATTATGGTACTAATGTAACAGATCTCATACTTTAGTACTTATTTTAATGTTTGAAATACTTGTTAAACATACAGATTTCACATCTCTTTCCTCCTACCTCAACTCACAGGAAGATTCCAGTTCAGTAACTGTGAACTATGGACAGACATCTGGATATTCATTTAGTACCCAAGGTGATTCCAATGGAAGTGGTCCATGAAATATAATTTGATAACATCCAGACTAGTGTGTGTGTGTGTGAGAGTTTTGCTACCCATAAAAATAGTTCTGGCAGCCTGATGGACTTGCATAGGTAAGACAGGCCTCAGTGACAAACTTAGTTAGTGATAGTTTGCAGCTGTGAATTTCAGAGGTTCTCTGGTAGATTAGCTTTTTCAGAGACACATGAAAAAGGCTCCATGGGTCAATATTCTTTCTTAATTGAGATATTAATATGGTGAAGAGCATGTTAGTCTATGAAGAACATTTGGATGACTGGGTAAACAGAGGCATGTCTATCACTGTCTTTGAATCTGGCTGCTCATCCATAAGATGGGGACGATTTGGTCTTTCTATGTAGTATCTACTTCAAAAGATGTTTCAATGATTAAGTAAAATATATTACAAAGCTAAAACAGTGCCTGGCACATAATAGGGACTCAGTAAGGGAAAATGAAATACTTGAAAGTGTATCTTTCACAGATCTGCTGCTTAATCCTTGAAACTCTTCTGTGGGAACCAGTTTCAATGTCAATTGATGTAAGAAGGCTTTAGCAAGATTATTTCTATGACAGGTTTCAGTATAATGATGTGGCTTTAAACTTGGTTTTGTGTTGTGGCCTTTGGGATAATTTTTGCTGTCAGGTTTGATGTAGGAAGTTTTGAAACAGAGCATCATCTTCTATGTAGCATTGCGAACCAGCTCTAGATTTATGTATTGCCCTGAACTTTTTCTACTTCCTTTTTCTTGAACCTTGCTCTTCATTCAGCTTGAAAATGACACTTTTTTTCTATAACAGGCACAAAGAGGAAACTTTTCAAAGTAACAGAAGTACAAATGTTCTCAGAAATTTGTGGCATAGTTTCTTGGTTGTGAGGTTGATTATGTTCTGTGTAATTTTTTGAAAAATTTGGACTAATTGGTGTTTCAAAGGCTCCCAGTGGGGTTGATTTGGTGATTGAGTCCAACTTTATGTTTGATGTTAATTATAGAAAGAGGAGACTGAAAGATATCAAGAAAAGAATTGGTAGTTTTAATTTAAAGTTGTTTGGTTTATAATTGCAAATAGGAAACATTTTAGAAATCCACGGAAGAGCTGGTGGACCTGAACTTTGTCAAACAAAACTCATTAGAAAGAAAGAAACAAACAAACAACAAGCAAAACTTTCCAGGAGTCAGAAGAGCACAAACTACAAAAAGCAGTCATTATTCTCATAGCACACCCTCAGAAATAATGACATTGTTACACAATGTCATTTTTGTGCTGTTTCTTCTGTACTAGATGCAAGTCTAAACATGTTTTCACATCTTAACTCTTAAGTCTCCCCAAACCCAATAAGATGGGTACTCATATTGCCTGTATTTCCTAATCAAGAATCATAGATGCAGTTATATGCCTACAGTCACACAAAAGTTATGAGACACAGCTTAGATTTGAACCTAGGTTTTCTGATTCCAGAGCATGCGCTATTGCACCTGTGCTACTGGGAATCTCAGGCTTGGATGAAACCCTTCAGTAGGCAAGAGGATAACACATCTGTTTCAAGGTACTTAATTCCTGATGAGGTCCAGGGTTTCCCTATTAAATTTTGAGTGAAATTGATTAAAAAATAAAGAAGTTCATATTCCCATAGACAAACTTTCTCTAATTATACTCCCTTCTCTGCATTATAATCTGAGTCAATCTAGTAGATTAAAAATCAAAACAATCCTTTGGAGACTTTTTTTTGACCTATGCTGTTTAACTATAACAACATATAGCAGTGACAGCACAACACGTTTGCACTTATATCATGTTAACAATTTCATGGTGTACATTTGGCAGGGATTATTGTTGTCATTTTACAGATAGGATAATTGAGGATTAGAGAGGATAAGCCACTCGCATACTGTCACATAGTAAGTTGATCACAGGGGCTAAATACATCATTTATCCCCAAAATATTTATTGATACTTATTACATATCAGTGACAAAATCAAGACAAAATACTGGGAATGTCAGACTCCAACTTTTAGGTGCAAGCAACTATATCACTCTGATTTCTTGGATGCTGTGCAGAATATTTAGTTAAGTTTCATGAGTTTGTAAAGAACTGTTGATTGTTGATCCCTTTTCCAGTACCGGGACAGGAACTTTACATATATGGTTTTATGTAACATGTCCACCAACCTTGGAAGTTTGAAATGTGTACTTACATTTTCAAATGAGAAAGCTAAGGAGTGAAGCAGAAACAGATCAAGTTAGAGCCTGATCTCTTTTTTTTGTCTAAAGCTCTATATCAGGTTCTGACTGCAGCAATAAAATTTCTTTCTAGCAAAACTGCTAAAGGTATTACTAGGAATTCTGATCCAAAAATGACCATATTTTTTATTTATCCTTTCTTATTCAAAAGAGCCAAAAATAAGCAAGCAGAAAGCATTTCAGTTATTGAAGGGGGAATGAAATAAGGCCTTGATTTTGGGTTATATTTTCAGATTCCAGTCCTTTAAATATGCAATGTGCTCTCCCAACCCAGGTCATGGATGGAAGCAAAGATCCTCCTACAGGAGTCCTTCAAATTATGACTTAGTTTGGGTGCTCAAAATTCTTCTAGTTATTCCAGTAGTCACTTCTTATTCCTCAACATGGTGAGGAATTTTCAGAGGATCAGTTGAGAAAGATAAAGAGGTAATGTAAAGAGAGTTTTTCTCAGAATGACATCAAGCCTTTTAAAAGCTGAGACAATTATTCTAGTTAAATTTTGATTAAGGCTTAATGGTCAGTATCTTGTAACAGTTCCTCTGGTGGTAACCCATCTGCAGTGAGTAACAATTTATAGTATTTAAGAAATAATATGTCTAGAGTTGGCTTGTTTATTTGCTTTTACACACTAGAAAGGGGACTTGTTCTATGGCTCATCTCTCATTTCTCAAACCTTGAGACCTGTCATCTAAATCTAAAGGATAATTGTGGAATATTTTTAAAATATTATATAAAATTAAAAAAAAAACAAAAAAAAAACAAAAAAGGGCAGCAACAATACAGAATTTCAAGGAAAAAAGAAAAGAACAAAAAACACTAAGAAATCATTACTTGATAACTTACATACTGTCATCATGGAAATAGTTGATCAAGTTACAAAATTAAAACATACAAAGTAGACATTCAAACAGTGAGAATTAACAGTTCTGCTACATGATCTAACAAAAACAATAATATGGTAATTCCTCTTACACACTTAAGCATATATGCAATTATATCCTTTAGATCATCCTCTTTTCCTCTCTTTTTTACAGTAGCAATTACACATTTTGGGTTTTATTACTTCTACAGTTCTTATTACTTTTTACACTAGAGACACAGTGTGATATTTGTATGATTCTTATTTATTTCACTAATGAGGATAGTCTCAAGTTGTCTCCATTTCCCTATGAAGGCCTCAAGATCATCCTACTTCACAGCTGAGTAATATTCCATTGTATAAAAATAACACATCTTTTTCATCCACTCTGTGGTAGATGGGCATCTTGGTTGTTTCCAAGGTTTAGTTATTAAAAATCACATTGCTATGAACATGAGTGCACATATATCACTGTGATATGATCTTTTCAGATTTTCTTGGAAAATACCCAGGAGGAGAATAACTGGGTTGAATGGAGCTTCCACTTCTAGTATTCTGAGAATTTTCCATATTGATTTCCATAGTGCTTGCACCAGTCTACACACTCACCAACAGTGGAGCAGCATTCCTTTTCCCCCAGAGCATGGCCAACATTTGTTATCAGTTGATGTCTTAAAGGCAGCAATTCTTTACAGAGTGAGATGAAATCTCAGTGTTGTTTTAATTTGCATTTCTCAAATGACCAGTGATGGTTCACAATTCTTCATGTATTTATTTGCCATTTGTATATCTTCATCTGAGAACTGTATGTTCATCTCAGCTGCCCATTTTTCAAGAGGTTCTTTCAATTTGGGGGGCTTGATGTTTTTCAATTCTTTAAATATTCTTGATATAAGTCCTTTGTCTGAGGGGTTGCTGGCTAAAATTCTTTCCCATTCTGTGGGTTTTCTTTTCACTCTGTTGGTGATTTCCTTTGAAGTGCAGAAACTTTTCAATAATATGAGATCCCAGTTGTTGATTCTCTGAAGTGTTTCCCATGCGGTTTGCATTTTGATCTTGAATTCTCTGCCTACCACTATGTACCAAGACTTGTACCTACCTTATCCTTCAGTAGATTTAGTGTTTCTTTTTTAATGTTTAGGACTTTGATCCATTTAAACTATAGTTTTGTGCATGGTGATAGGTGTGGATCTAGTTTCATTCTTCTGCATGTGGAGAGCCATTTTTTCCAACACCATTTATTAAAGAGGCTATCCTTCTTCCAGTGAACATGTTTAGCCCTTTGTCAAATATCAGGTGGCTGAATGTCTTTGTACTTATACTTGCATCTTCTAATCTGTTCCATTGATCCTCAAGTCTATTTCTTTGTCAGTACCATGCTGATTTTTATCACAGTATGTTTGTAGTATAGTTTAAAATAAGGAATTGAGATACCTCCTGTCTTGCCTTTGTTACCCAGAATCACTTAGAATATTCTAGGTTTCTTCTGTTTCCAAATGAATTTTAGGAGTGGATTCTCTAGATCTGTGAGGTATGTCAATGGTATTTTGATTGGGATTTCATTAAATCTGTATAACAGTTTTGGGAGTATGGCCATTTCACAAAGTTGGTTCTTCCTAGCCAAGAGCAAGGAACATCCTTCCATTTTCTAATATCCTTTTCAAACTCCTTTTATTGTGTAGTAAAATTTTAAGCAAATAGGTCTTTTACATTCTTAGTTAGGTTGATTCCTAAGTATTTCATTTTGTTAAATGTTATTGTGAAGGGCAATATTGCCATTATTTCTTTCTCAGTGAGTTTCTTGTTTGTGTGCAGGAATGCTATTGATTTTTAGCATTGACTTTGTAGCCAGCTACAGTGCTGAATTTGTTTATTCTCTGTAGTAGTCTTTTAATGGAGTTTTTTGGGTCCTCTATATAAAGTATCATGTCATCTGCAAATAGTGATAATTTAACTTCTTCTTTTCATATCTTTATTCCTTTTATTTCTCTCTCTTGTCTGATTGCCCTGGCTAGTGTTTCCAGAACTATATTGAAAAGGAGTGGTGATATTGGTCATCCTTGTGTGGTTCCTGATGTTAAAGTGAAAGCTTTCAGGTTTTGTCCATTTAGTATAATATTGTCTCTCAATTTGTCATAGATGGCCTTTATAAATTTGAGGTAAACAACATTTATTCCGAGTTTCAGAAGGGATTTTATCATGAACATGTGTTGGAGTTTATCAAAAGTTTTTTCTGCATCTATTGAGATGACCATGTGGTTTTTGTTTTTGGCTCTGTTGATATGGTGTATCACATTTATTGATTTGAGTATGTTAAAACATGCCTGTATTCCTGGAATGAACCCCACTTGGTCATGATGTATAATCTTGATGATTTGCTGCATTCTATTTGCTAGTATTTTATTGAGAAACTTTGCAACAATTTTCATTAGTGAGATTGGCCTATAGTTCTCCTTTTTGTTTGGGTCTTTCTCTGGCTTTGGTATGAGAGTTATGCTTGACTCCAGGAATGATTTAAGGAGGATTGCATTGTTTTTGATTTCCTTGAAGAACTTAAGGTATATTGGCATCAAATCATCTCTAAATTTCTGGTAGAATTCATCTGCGAATCAATCAGGACCTCATCTTTTCTTTGTTGCTAAGTTTTTTATTATGTTTTCAATTTAAATAGCTGATATGCAATTATTCAAAATAGCTATATCTTCTTGGTTGAGCTTTGGTAGTTCATATGTTTCTAGAAATCTGTCCATTTCCTTTGTGTTTTCATCTCTATGTGAGTCGAAATTTTCAAAGTTGATGTTCATTATCTTCTGAATTTCCATGGGATCTGTAGTAATTTCTCCCTTTTTTGTACTTATTGCATGAATTTTTGTTTTTCTTTCTTTTTATTTATAAGGTTAGGTAGAGGTTTGTTATTTTTCTTTATTCTCTCAAAAAACCTGCTATTTTGACTCATTAATTCTTTGTATTGTTTTTTTAGTTTCCAAAGCATTGATTTCTTCTCTAAACTTTACTATGTCCTCTCTTCTATGAGTTTTGGGTTTAACTTGCTCTTCTGTTAATAGAAGTTAGAGATGAAGCATTAAGTTTTTTATTTGTGCTCATTCTGTTTTCTAGATATGACAATTTATTGCTATATATTTCCTTCTTACGACCAATTTTATTGCATCCATCAGACTACAGTACATTTTGTCTGCACTCTTATTGAATTGTAGGTATTATTTTATTTCTACCTTAAATTCATCTGTGGCCCACTTGTTTAAAAGGTTGTTATTTAATTTCCATGTATGCATGCAGGTTTTGCAATTTATTTTGCTATTAATTTTCACTTTCAGTGTGCTATGGTCAGATATTTTGCATGGGATAATTTCAATACCCTTGCATTTACTGAAGAATGTTCTATGGGATAATATATGGTCTATTTTGGAGAATGTCCCATGGGTAGCTGGAAGAATGTGTATTCTGATGTAGTTGGGTAGACCACTCTGTAAACATCTACTAAGTCCAATTGTACACAGGTATAATTCATTGCTATTACTTATTTGCTGACTTTTTGTCTAGTTGATCTATCTATTTGTGACAGTGGGCTGTTAAGGTCACCTGTAATAATTGTGTTCTTGTGTATCTGGGTTTTAATGTGCATTAGTATCTTTTTATATAGTTGGGTGCTCCTGTGTTTGGTGCATATATATTTATAATTGTTAGTTCTTCCTCTTGAATTTTTCCACTTATGAGTATGTAGTGGCCTTCTTTGTCTCTTTTAATCATTTTAGGTTTGAAGTTCACATAGTCTGCAAATAGAATAGTTACCCCTGCTTTTTTCTGGGTTCCTATTGCATGGAATAATTTTTTTTATCCTTTGACTTTTAATCTGTTTCCTATTGGGTCAGATGTGTTTCTTGTATACAGCATATTGTGGGATCCTGTTTCTTGATGCATTCTGTCAACCTATTTCTTTTGATAGGTGAATTGATGCCATTTGCATTTATAGATATCACTGATATGTACTGGATCGACTTTTCCATGTTAGGTTCTAATTTTTTTTATTTTCTGCTTTTCCCCTTTATTTACCTGCATGTCCTACCTGGTGGATTCTTTCTGTTGTTCTGGGGATTGTGGTCATTTTTATTTCTGTCTAGTATGTCTTTCAACACTCTTTCTAGTGTTGGTTTGGTGGACATGAATTTCTTCATTTGTTCTTTGTTATGGAAGTGTCTTGTTTGTCCATTAAATTTGAATGAAAATTTTACTGGGTACATCAGTCTGGGTTGAAAGTTGTTTTCTTTCAGGGCCTGAAATATCTCACTCTAAGCATGTCTTGATGGTTTGTGCTGAAAAGTCTGCTATGATTCTAATGGGGTTTCCTCATAGTTGACTTGTGTCTTTTCTCTCATAGCTTTTAGCATTCTGTTTTTATTTTGTATGTCTGAGATCTTAATTATTATGTGTCTGGGTGTAGATTTTTTTTGACTGTTTGGTGATCTATATGCCTCACTTATCTGCATATCAGATTTTTCCCCATATTTGGGAAATTTCCTCCTATTATTTCTGTGAATATTTTAGATATGTTGTTTGTATTGACTCCAGCATCTTCATAATGCCTAGTAATCTTATATTGTTGCTCTTGGCATCATCTTGAATTTTCTGGATTGTCATTTCTTGCTGCTTTGTTATTTTTAAAAGTTCTATTCTTTCATTGTCACTAATTGCTATCCTGTCCTCCAGGTCCTAAATCCTATCCTAAACTTTATTTAAACAGTTTTGCAAATTTTGAATAGAATTTTTTTGTTTCTTTCAGTTTGCTTCATGAATTCTGCTTGTTTTCTATATTGTACATTCAAGTTTTCAATCAGTTTTCCATGATCCTGTACTTTCCTCTCTAGTTCTTCTTTTGCTGTGGTCAGCAACTCCTTTACTAAGGTTGTTACTTCTATCTTTACATGGGAGAGTACCTCTAATTTGATTTCCTCTATGGCCTTATGGAGTTTTTTTTATTATTTCATTTGCTATCTTTTCAGAGATTTCAGATGTGTTCCTTTTGGAGTCCTGTAATTCAATGTCTCCTGTACTTGCTGCTGATGGACTATATGTTTGAGATTGCATTTTGCTTTTTCTTTTTGCCACTTTTCCCTTTCGAGTTAGTGTTTGGTCCTTCAGACCCAGTAGTGTCAACTGTTGGTAGTGTGTATCTTGGTGTTCTACTGTAAGTTTGATGTTTGTCCAGTTGCTGGGTCCCACAATGAACATGTGGGCCAGTCACTTGACTTCCTGCTGCAGGGCCTGCTGGGTGAGTTTTATATTCTTCCTGGGCTGACAAACATAATAGTATTGATGTACATCAAATTTTAATTCCTCTTATTACTTTATTTTCAGGTTTTTCCGGGTCATCAAATCTCCCTGTCTATAGTATTTGTGTCTGCTGAGAGCTTACTGTGTCCCTATTGTGTGCTTGTGTGTTTCACATGCCCTTTTGATTTTCTTCAAGTTGGGGGAATCCTTCTCGGCACACTCCTCACTTTACCTGATGTTTTCTGTGTGTAGGAAGGGGTCACCCTCACCCTTGTCAAACTTACCAAGGTCTTACAGTTAGTTGGAGGGAGCTTTACTACTGGCCCTATTTATCCACTGTACATCTCTATTTTAGGGGCATACTCACCACACTGACTGAAGACAGCTGAGACCTTGTTTCAGTGAGGCAGTCTCTTAATCTCCCTTCAAGCTATCACAGATAATCTGCTGTAGCCCAAGGTTCCTCTGGGTGTGGAGCTCCTCTGGGCACAGAGTTCCAAGTTTGCCCCATATGCACTAGGATATCACAAGAGCACGGGCAGTCAGGGCCCAGGGGTGCATTCCGGGCCCTGCTCACTGCTTGGAGTTTGCTGGGTGTAGTCCTGTTAGGCCCACTGTTCCCTCTCGTGTGCCTTGGGGTGCTATCAGATGCAAGGCATGGTCTTATTGCCTGGTTGCAGAGTTCTAAGTTTGCCCCATGCATGCTGGAATTCCACAGGAGCGCTTGCTGGCTGCTTGGTGTTCACTGAGTATAGTCTGGTTAGGCCTGCTGGTCCCTCTCCCACATTACTTTTTGACAGAGGAGCACAGTTGAGTCTGAATGTAAGGTCTCTAGGTAGCAGGCATTGTGGAATTTTGCCTTTTTCAGCCAGAAGGACCTGTTAGGGTCAATTTGTCTGCTACTTAACTTAGAATATGGTTCTTTACATGGCTTTATTCAGTTCATGAACATCTTATGGAGAAGAGACTCCACACTACCTCTGATTGATTCAGTAACTTCTATATTTCCAGTGATTTCTTTGCATTTCTTTTGGTTCCTTTTATCCACCCTTAGTGTCATTTCATTTTATGTTCATGCAAAGTTAAAAATAGGAGTGGATAGTACCATCATATGAGAGGCTTTATAATCCATAAATCATTGTGCAGATGTATTTTACTGTTATTGTTTTATTGTTCAGCCTTAGTGTTTGAAAAATGAGGTAACTAAGGTCCTTTGAGATAAAGTAAAATAAAAAATACAATACTCAGCTCATTGAAGAGCTCTTGATTTTAAACTCAGATTTTTTATACTGATTGCCTTATTTTTTTTCCACTGTGCTTACTGATTCTCTTCCTCCTTTAGGACTTAGTGAAGAACATATCACTGGTTCCTAAATATTTACCCTGTTATTTTGTTATGATGTCATTGCTTAACATTCATTCCAAAGGTTAAATCAAGGAATTAAAAATATTTTTCTTCAAACACATCAGACTTTCTAGTTCTCTGAGAAGGGAAAGTATTCTTTGGTAGTAGAAATATGCACAATGGGTTGGGACTTGGATGATTTTATTGAATGTTTAATTCTTGCTAAAGAAAAATACAGTGTTAGTGTGAGAATGGTCGAATTTCTTGAGGTATCAGGAATCCAACATACTGAAATTCTGTTTGATTTGTGTAGGTAGAATAGTCTACTGTTAGGAGGACAAAATAATTTCTCCCATTTATTGATTGCTTAAATGTGCTAAGAACTATGCTAAGTGTCTTATAAACAAACATTTTTCATATTTTTATTTATTTTATATAAATACTACAATACAGATTCTTTTGTATTTTTGACACATGAGAAGGATTTAAAGCATTATTCTGCATGATGAACAAAAGGTATCTGTTTTTTTCTTTTTTTATTTTAAAGAGAATAAAGCAAAAGAGGGCAGAACAAAGCAGATCAGAACACAACAGCATAAACAACACAAAACTTTACAAGAAGACAACCACACATTAACAGTAGCTATCAAAATACCTCTTTCTCTGCTATAGTTGAGCATAGTTTCAAATACATATACAATAGTATAATGCCATTCAAGAGAATGAAAGAATTGTAGGACATTCTGAACCAAATAACTATGATCAATGGCTACTATAATATCTCATTTTCAATAAAAAGATTTGTTTATATTATCACATATATTAAAATCCCAATAAGACACAACATGATAGAACCAATGGTAATAGCAGAGTAGAAGCATGGTAGGACTTCTAAGGAAGACTATATTAAATCAGCAATGGCAGCCATTATGGAACAAGAGTTATCTTAAAGATACACCCTAATTTACCTGATGTATAAGCTATAGAGATAGATAATTTTGATCAGAAGATTAAAAATGTACAATATATATTGTGAAAAAAACTTTTTT
>PVJX010021210.1:0-32247 GCA_004027295.1 Dolichotis patagonum
CTGAAAATGTTTAAGACTCTTGAAACATTAAAAATAACGTCACTTACTTTGGATTGGAAATGAATACTTCAAGAGAGCTCTCTTTAATATGGCCCATTTCACCACTGCTGCTGCTGCCGCCGCCATAATACATCAAGAAGCTTATCAGGTGGTGTGAAAAAGAAGGGGAAGAAACTGCCTTGAAAATCTGCTTCTAGGCACCAATTTTCATTCCTGCTTGAGAAATAAAGAAAAATCAACACTCACTATGGTAAATTTAAACATCAGGAAACTAAGAGAGAAATTACTGCCTAACACTACAGTCACCTAAAGCAAGGGTTTTTAAAACTACAAATTTCCACAAAATTTAATAGGCCAAAGAGCAATAGCATCACAGATGAAAAATCCCAGAACTATGTTCATGCAAATAATTCAGTAGCCAGTGCATTTTTCCACTGAATGAGTACTCAGTAAATATGGAATTAATCTTAGAAACAATCAGTCACACATGCAATCAGTGCAACAATCAGTTGCACAAAGCAACTTCCCTGTAATGCTAATGGTCTGTGTACAATTTCCCAGTAGACACAAGATCTTATCACATAACTTACAGTAGTATTTTTTCCAACTAAATGAAACATTAAACAAGAAAGCCTAGTCTTCCTGATTTTTTTTTTTTTTTTTTTTTTTTTTTTTGGTATCAGGGATCAAACCCATGACCCTGCGCTTGCCAGGCAGGTGCTTGTGCCACTAAGCTAAACCTCCCGCCCCAAGAAAGCCTATTCTTGACCTATTAAATATTTTTTAAAGTGACACATCAATTTCACGACCTTATATGCGTCTAAAGTTTTAAAGTTTCCAAGGTGCTTTCACCATTATTTCATTATACTCTCTTATTAAATCACACGATGTAGTCTTTATTTCGAATCATAAAAAAACAAAAGTATAGAATTTAAAGGACTTGCTTCCAAGGACTTTAGAGTTGGTCACTTACAAACTGGGAAATGGTGGACAAATCTTTAAATAATTCTCCATTTCTTTAAAGGTAAAATGGGAAACACAAGCACAACCTCTATTTGCTATTGAGAATAAGTATATAACTACTATACCTTGTTTTTAAGTGGCCTCATTGACTATTCATGGCTTTCCCCTGGCCGGATAGTAATGAAAGGGAATCTGGACACAGGTCTTTTTATACGCTAGGGTATTCATTCTCATTCCTGATATTTGTCAGTACTTTAGCAGAGCTGCCCCCAGAGTTCCTAGTAGTATATTATTTACAATTGATGGCACTCTTTCATATGCTTGATGCGCTGTTTCATTAAGTCTGGGAAGCAGACATCTTCGTCTTACAGAGGACATGCACGGGCTTACAGTGGTCAAATGATTTACTTGCTCGCCATTCCACTGCTTAACAAATAGGACGGGTAGGACCCAAACCCACGTCTTGTGACCACGAGGCCAATTACAAAACATTCCGGTAGACAGCAGGTTCCCTGAGGCCAGCACACCCAGTCCGGGACCAAAATTTTATCCCCGGGGCAAATCGCCTTGCTTCCAATTCAAATACCAAGGAAAAAGGCACAGAGAGCCTCAGAGGGTCTGAAGTTTTAGCAACTGGTTCCCAGGAGCACAAAGACCTAGTACACAGAGACGGGCCTAAAAACTTCAACCAGGAATAGTCCCGGGAGCCACAAGGCCAGGTAACTCAGCGGGACACCCTCCTGGGCAAGACGATGCACGACCACAGGCCGGCCTTTCGGCAGCACGGAAGAAACCTGGCTGTGCCAGCAGCTCTGCCCTGCAGCTAACGACTGGTGGACCACTTCACCAACTGCGGTTAAGCCGCTGGGCCTGCCCGGTTTCAGGGGACTCCTCCCTATTATATAGATATAATAAAGAGGTCAGCGGTTACTGTGACAGCTACTCACCGCTAGGCAGCCATCTTGCCCGCATCCGGGTCCTGCGAGGCACCTTCCTGCGCGCCCTTCTGGCCCGTGAGGCACCCTGGGAATTGTAGTCTCCGCGGGGGAGCTGCAGGCAGGCAAAGCCTGCAGGCGGGGGTGCTGCGGCCTCCCGCTGTGGTTCTAGTCGCTTGGCCCCATCGCTGCCAGAAGCACCCAGAAAAACTTAAAAAAAAATTTTAAGAATAGCCGGGTGTGATGGCACACTCTTGCAATCCCAGCACTCAGGAGGCTGAAGGCAGGCGGACAGTTGCAAGTTCGAGATCGGCCTGGGCTACGAAGTGAGCCCACGGCCAGCCTGAACCACATAGTGAGACCCTGGCTCAAAAAGAAGAAAGGAAAGGAAAGGAAAGGAAAGGAAAGGAAAAAAGAGAAGAGAAGAGAAGAGAAGAGAAGAGAAGAGAAGAGAAGAGAAGAGAAGAGAGCTTTATATTTAATATTCAGAGACACGCTGGATTATTCCTTGGTGGATGAATTGAGGTTTCCCTGGGAAAGGAAGCATTCCTGAGACGTGGGAGCCCAGATTCTGACGTTTGAAGTGGGGAGCCGGAGAACCTTCTATGCCCCTGGGTGGAGAGAGAGGAAGACGCTGCAGGTGCCCTCACATAGACTAGATTACTGGGGCCATTCACCAATAGAGGATAATGGGCAGGCAGGTTTGGAGTTTTGAGACAGGTGGAATTGAATACTTCTGTTTGGGGGTCGCTGAAGTTGGGGGTTCTTCTGAGATATCCAAGTGAAGGTGAATGAGGCAAGTCTTTAGATACTGTGCATGTTTGGATAGAAGACTTGGGAGAAATTTAAAGATACATAGTTATAGATATAATTTATATGTCTCTTTGTGATTCTAATATTTTTAAAACTGTATTACAGAAAAATTCAAACATAAAAAAAAAGGTACATGGGGCCAGGGATTTAGCTCAGCAGCATGAGTGCCTGCCTGGCAAGCACTAGGTCGTGAATTCAATTCCTAGTGCCAAAAAAAAAAAAAAAAAGAATGGTACTTGGGAGGCTGAAGAGGATCACAAATTCTAGGCCAGCCAGGGCAACATAGTGAGACTTGTCTCAAAAAATTAAAAGGAGTGGCAGGGGATTTAGTTCTGTGGCATAAGAGCCTGCCTGGCAAGCGCGAAGTCATGAGTTTGAATACTGGTACCAAAAAAAATAAATAAATAAAAGAACCAGATGTAGCTCAGGGGTAGAATACTCCTCAGTTCTAGCCTTAGTACTACAAAATAAATGGAGTAGTATAATAAGCCAGGGCCAAGGATGTATCTCAGCAGCATAGCGCCTGCTTGACAAGCTCAAGGTCCTGAGTTCAGTTCCCAATACCCCTACACCCCCCAAAAAGTATAGTAAGCCATCAGGTGCTCATCATTCAACTTCAGTAATTATCGACTAATAGCCAGTTTTGTTTCATCTGTACTTTTACCATGGATTTTCTTCTATATTATTTTTAAAGCATATAATTTCATCTGTAAATGTCTCAGAAAAAATGCTTAAAGGTAAGGTTTGCTTTCTTCTATTGTAGTTACATTATATGCTTTTTAAAAATGGGCAATGATTATTCAGCATTTTAAAATATCCTGTCAACACACAACTTCCCATATGGTTCATAAGGATCACATTTTCTATTTAGTTTGCTTGTTTGACTTAGGATCCAAATTAGATCCACGCATTTCATATATTTTGTCTTTTTAACATATAAATTCCTCCTCCATTTCTCTTCTCCCCATCACACCCCTTTCTCCTTGATTTATTTGTTAAACCAGGTTGTTTCTTTCAGAGTACCAGGATCCTGACTACTGAATGAATTTTGGGGGCAGACTTTAATTTTTCTTTGTTTTGAGGTGGTCTCTCTGTGTAGTTGAGGCTGGCCTTGAATTTTCTGTATAGCCTAGACTGCCCTCAAGGTAGCAGGGACCCTGTCTGCCTCGGCCTTCCAAGTGCTGGGGTCACGGTGGAGTGTGCCACCATACCCAGCTGCTTTTTTTTTTCAGCCTGCTTTTTGCCCTTTTGCAATCCCATCTTCTCTGTCCTGGGGCCTGCAGACGCTTGGAAAGAATATTAGTAAATTATTAATAAATCCAACCTATAGTAGGTTTAGAGTTGTGTTCTCCGAGCAACTTTCTTAATAATGGACACAGTATTTTTATCTCCATCTGCTGAATCCTGTATGTACCTTTCAACTGATTATACTTCCAGGAGAGAAAAAAGGGTACTGTTTAGCTGGGTGTGGTGGCACATACCTGTAATCTCAGCACGTGGGAGGCTGAGGCAAGAGGATCCCTGCAAGTTTAAGGTCAGCCTGGACTACGTAGTGAGACCCTCTCTCAAAAAATAACAAGAAAGAAAAAAAGATGGCATTTATTCCCCCTCCTCCAAAAACCTGCATCCTTGAATAGGGAACACTTGGGTGTCACCTTAATCTCCAATGATCTGGAGAATCTCACATTTGGACCACAAGAATCTGAATAAGCAGGAAGAAAGCTATAAACATGGGT
Source organism: Dolichotis patagonum (assembly GCA_004027295.1). Taxonomy (NCBI): domain Eukaryota; kingdom Metazoa; phylum Chordata; class Mammalia; order Rodentia; family Caviidae; genus Dolichotis; species Dolichotis patagonum. Next base: position 4,448 of record PVJX010021210.1, read on the forward strand.
CAGAAGAGTTTAGAAAGACAGGAAGAAGAGTAAGTCAAGGTTGCTAATGCAACTGTTTAGTTTTTCTTGACCAAGTCAAATAATGTGACATAAAAATATATAGACTCCCAAGGTTTGGAGCCTTCTGTGGCCCTGGGTTGTGACAAACAGATGCATGAGGCCAGTGACTTGAACTTCAGTGTTGGATGGGGTCCCTTCACCTTTATGTTTAACCTGGTTCCAAGGCCAGAAAGCATCCCAAAGTCTGAAAAGCCCTGCTCCAGGATATCTCTGATGCCAAACTACGTACTAGGAAGAAAATACAGATTTCAGAATCATTTCCAGTGAAGCCAGAACCAATCCACAGGCAGTTTCCTGCAGACAGTGAGCAAGGCAGCTGAGAAACAGAGGAGAAATGCAGAGGACAGGAGCTGGGAGCTGGGAGGGTACTGAGAACACACCTGGGTGGGGCAGGCCAGGTAGGCAGAAAGAGAAGGGTGTAGGCCAGGCGGGATGAGTGTGCAATCACAGGTGGAAGCCAAGGACCCAGAAGGCCGCAGTTCTGGGAATCAGAAAGGGTGGTGCGCAGGAGACAGGGCGGGATCAGTTGTTGCCTAACCCAGCAAAACTCCTGGCCAATGACTTGAATATGGCCATCCTCTGGTATGCAGTTTCTGCTGGGAACTGGTTCAGTACCAGGTCCTGACCTAGATCCCCGATCTCCTGAATGAGTGTATGGCAGAGATTTAAATAAAATGCGACAATTGTTATGATTTTAAGGCTCCAGGAGGGTCAAAACCCTTTAGTTGAGCTCGAGACACCGAAGGCTAAGACAAAGACTTCTCTGAATCAGCCCACTTTTATTAGGACCAAGGACAAAGGGTGGGGAAACTGAGGAAAGCTTGGGAAATGAGCAGGATCTTGGGAGTCGCTTCAAGGATATTTCCAAGTAATGAATCAAGTAGCACTGTCTTATGAAAACATGGTAGAATTGAGACAGTAGGAGTAAATCCTGCAGCTGCAGTCTCTATTTAATTAGTGCTGGAGCCAAGGTATCTTCAGCTGTGGCCTTATCTTGCCCTTTGAGGTATCTCTGGCCTCACAGGCCACTACAGGCCTCAGCCAGGACCAGTGATTCATAGAGGTTCACTTACTATGAATCAGCTTCCATTGCCAGGCAAGGGGCCTAGGCCTAGGACAGACTCACAGACAAACGTAGAAATCCAATTAGTAAAATTTAAATCCTGCTCAGAGCCCCTATGTAGTGGTCTCCAACAGTTCAGGGAAAGGAGACAAATGTAGCGGGATGAGCTGTCCATCCACCTTTTTAGAAACCTTGTAGAGTCAATGAGGGCTCTGCAAAACCACCTGGTGGTACAGGCACTGAAGGGCTCCATGGGTTACGATAAGAAACCCTCCTCTTACAGATACTTGTGTCCGGATTGCTCACAAAGCAGTGTCCTGATGCTGCAAGGGATAATAAGGGAACTTGCAAACAAATACTTCTGCTTCCACAACTATGATGAACTCAGGCTTATGAAAGAGGGCCTCTATTGAAGGTGTCTGACGCACCATTTTCCAAACGGATCTGTTTTGTCTCTGCAAAGCATGAGACTTTGTGGAAAGCTCTGCTGTCCTGTTGCCAGGAAGGCAAGCTGAAAAGTGGAGGGATAAACAGAAGCATCATGTACTTTCTGTAAGCCCTTGCATATAGTTCAGGAGTCTGTGTTAACCATTTTCAGACAAGTGTTTATTTTCAGCCCCAGTTCATTCCCATGACAATTGTGTTCCCCCACAGAGTTTTGCTGCACAGCCTGGACTGGCCTAGAACTTTCCATGATCCTCCTGCCTCAGCCTTCACAGTGCTGGAATTACAGGCGTGTATCACCACAGCCGGTATGAGACAAAGTATTTTTGAGAGTCTTTAATGTAGCAAGAACGTGTGCTAAAATCCAGGGATCCTAGGGTCTTGGTTACAGTGGCGACCAAGATACAGGAGACCCCTGATTCTGAGAACATAAGTCATAAGAAATGTCCTAGGTTTTTGTTGGCAGTGTTAATAGAAGTGATGCATCTGTTATTACAGGACTTGGGTCAAACACCTGCACTATTTGGGGTAGGGAATAAGGAACCCAAGGCAGTCAAACAGTTTTCATAGGAGTAAGAGATCCTCATGGGACTCTAATTCCTCCAGCTCAGCATCCTTGCTTGCTTTTCCTGTATCATAATCCAACGGAAACAGAGACTGGAAAGAAACAAAACAGACAGCAAAGACTGACAGATTCAAAAAAGATTAATCAGTTGAGAGTTTGGCCTAGCGCTATTCAGCATAAGCCATTTTATCTGTCCACTGTAATCATTTTATTCAGTACCATGGGCCAGCACTCTTTTGCAGAGTCTTTTGTTTTGTAAGACGGGGTCTTGCTGAGTAACCCAGGCTTGCCACGATCCTTCTGCCTCAGCTTCCTGAGACCTGGGATTCCAGGTGTACACCACCACACACAGCTTTTTTCTTTTTTCTCGATTCCCCCTGCTGCCACCAGGTGGGCAGCTTCCTCTACGGCACGTTCCCACTGTGACATACTGCCTTACCACAGGTTGAAAAGCAATGGGCCAACTGAACATGGACGGAAGCCTCCAAAGCTGTAAGCCAAAATAAACCTCTTTCAATTTTATTGGTACATTTTATTTTATTTTATTTTATTTGGTACATTTTAGATACACATAATGATAACAGTCATCATAGGGGAATGTGATTGTCACGTATATCTAAAACGTACTACTAAAATCTAATAAAAAATTTCATCACAGGATATTTGTACATGGTGTGTCTTCCATCTTTACTTTTTCCCATTCCCCTCCCCTCCCTTTAGCCTGATTTTCCCTCTGTATTTACAAAAGTTTTGTTTCTATTTTTTCCTTCTCCCTTATTAGTTTATTCAGGATCTTTATTTTGTCTGTATTTCATGGATGTAGTAACTGAATTTGTTTTTCAGCACTGAGTAGTAAACCTAGGGCCTGTGCATTGCAGGCAAGGGCTGTAACACTGAGCTACACGCCCACTCCTTCCAGCTTTATTTTGGAACAAGTTCTCCTGGTCACCTGGCTGGCCTCAAATCCCGTGCCTCAGCCCCCTGAGTAGCTGGAATTAAAGGCATGTGCCATTGTACCCAGCTAGAGGTCTTTTTTTTTTTTTTAAAGTGAAATGTTATTATGTATATTTAAGGCACACAGAATGATGTTTTATATAGATAGTAAAAAAAAGTGACTACAATGAAGCAAATTAACATATTCAGTACCTCTTATTGTTATCCATTTTGTTTTTGTAGCAAGCTATTAAGTCTATCCATTTAGCATAAATTCCATGTACAGTGTTTTACCACCTATAGTGCTGGTGTCATACATTAGATTTCTAGATCTCTATATCTCTCCTATGTGCCTGCTACTTGATAGCCTCCGATCTGTACCCCCAATCACTGTCTTCATCTCTATCTCTGTATTGTATGCAGTAACAGGTTTCTGAGCCAGTCTTCTCAACCGAGAGAAAACCCTGTCTCAGCCCAGTGGCAACCTGTCCTTCTTGAATATATCCTGTTCTACAGGACTTGATGAATCAGAGGTTTAGATTTTGCTTTCCAGATTTTTTTTTCTTTTCCAGATTATTGTAGTGTGAGCTGTTCTCCAGGGAAAACAATTAGGTAACATGAAATATGTGTGTATGTATATCTATATAACTATAGCTATATAGGTATTTAGTTTTTCAAGACAGGGTGTCACTATGTTGTTCAGGCTGGCCTTGAACTCACGTGTAGCCTATTCTGGCTTTGAACTTGTGTGATTCTCCTGCCTCAGCCTCCCAAGTGCTGGCATTACAGGCATATATCACCATGCCCGGCCTGAAAAATATATTTTTATATTATTATTTGAAAAATACACTTTAAAATGTTACCAACTGGGGCCAGAGATTTAGCTCAGCAGTGTAAGTGCCTGCCTGGTAAGTGTAAAGTTCTGAGTTTGATCCTGGGTACCAAAATAATAATAATAATAATAATAATAAAAATAAATACAATAAAATGTTAGCAGTCTAAGAGAGTGTCACATCATCAAACTGATCTCTGCCAAACGAAGTTATAATGTCAAATTTACATCACAATCCCAGATTTGAAGTTATAGTTATAAAACTACAATGATAAAAACAGCATGGTACTGACACAAAAAGAGATATGGCGATTAATGGAAGAGAATGGAGGATGTAGAAACAAACCCAGGCACATTCAGCTATTTGATCTTTGACAAAGAAACCAAAAGTATGCACTGGAAGAAAGATAGCCTCTTTAACAAATGGTGCTGGGAAAATCAGCTATCTAAATGCAGAAGATTGAATCTCGACCCATTATCTCTTACCAGGTGCTAAGTTTACATCAAAATGGATTGAAGATCTAAATGTTAAAACAGAATCTTCTGGAAGATAAAATAGGTTTTGAACTCTTGAACAACTCTTGAAGACACAGATGTAGGCAAGAACTCTCTGAACAGAATCATAATGACATAAAAAATAGTACCAAGAATCAATGTGAGATTATATCAAATTACAATGCTTCTGTACAGCAAAGGAAACAACCAGTAGAGTGAAGACAACCTATAGAATGGGAAAAAATTTTACCAGCTGTTCCTCAGACAGAGGACTAATATCTAGAATAGATAGTGAACAAAACAAAACAAAAAAAAAAAAAAAAAAAAGATGAGACCATCCAAAGTAAAAACTCAATCATGGCTGTAGGTGGTGGCACATGCCTATAATCCCAGCACTCAAGAGGCTGAGGCAGGAGGGCAGCCCTGAGTTCAAGGCTAGTTTGGGCTACATAGTGAGTTCAAGGTTAGCCTGAACTACATGGTAAGACTGTCTCAAAAAAAAATATCCAATTCAAAAATGGGCAATTTAAATGAATAGACCCTTCTCAAAAGTACAAGTGATCAATACATACATGAAAAAATGTTGAACATTGCTGGCCATTAGAGAAATGCAAATTAAAACAACACTGAAATTCCATCTTACCCAAGAAAGAATGGGCATCATCAAGAAATCAAATAATTCTAAAAACAGGAAAAAAAAGTCAAATCCTTAGTAACTTTCCAAAAGAAATTAAAAGCATCATACCACAGCAATATATGTGTATATATTGTTCGTAGAGGCACAGTTTATAGCAGTACCCCAAGTGCCCATCAACAAATGAATGGATAAAGAAGATATGATTTAGCCAGGGATTTAGCTCAGTGGTTTAAGTGCCTGCCTGGCAAGCATGAGGTTGTGAGTTTGATCCCTGGTACAAAAAAAAAAAAAGAAGGTATGATTTCTTTATTTAATGGAGTACTACTCTGTCATAAAGAAGGATACGCTTGAGACATTTCTAGGAAAATGGATGCACCTTGAGATCGTACTCTTAAATGAAATAAACAGGACACTCGTGTCAATATCGCATTGTTTTTCTGGTGTGAGAAACTGAAAGTGTAAATAAGGACCAACAGGCATAACAGGTATTATGAAATAGGAAGAAAACATTCAAATGAGAAGGGGAATAAGGGAGAGGGAAGAGGGAAAGGAAAGAAGGGAAAGGTTTTTTAAAAATGAGAAAAGAAGGAAAACATGGAAACAAAGCTTTTGTAACTAGGGAGAGGTGGAGGAGTTGAAGGGAGGTTGGGGGAATGGGGAAAAAACCAAGTTATATCACGTACAGTACAAATTCTCTATGATGAATGTGCTAATTAAGTATATATAAAATGTACCAATAAAATCTAAATTTTTAATTTTTATTCTTTTGGGGCTGGGGATTTAGCTCAGCGGCATAAGCGCCTGCCTTGCAAGCAGGCAGTCGTGAGTTCGATCCCTGGTACCGATAAAAAAAAAAAAAATTTATTCTTTTGTGGTATCAGGTATCATACTCACAACCTTGTGCTTACTAGGCAGGTGCTTACACCACTGAGCTAAATCCCCAGCCTAAAGTCTAATTTAAAAAAAAGAAATCAAACAATAGCAAATTCTGGCCAGGCTGATGGGGGGATCCTTCAACACTGTTGCTGGGTATGTAAATTAGTATAACCACCATGGAAATCAGTATGGAGAGTCTTCAAAAAACTACAACTGGAAATTCATTTGACCCAGCTATTCTCTTTCTAGGTATCTTCCTAAAAGTGTTTAAGACTTCATAATTCAGTGATACATTCATATCCATATTTAGCAGCACAAGTTTTAATAGCCAAATCTTGGAAGCAGCCAATATGTTATCAACAGATGAATGAATAATGAAAATGTGGTATTTATACACAATGGAGTACTAGTCTGCCATAAGGAAGAAGAAACTTGAGTCATTTGTAGGGAAATGGAGGCAGCTTGAGACAATATTGTTAAGTGAAATAAATCAGACACAGAAGCTTAAATATTGCATGATTCCCAGAATATAATAAAGAGAAAAATAAAAGATAGATGATAGGAAGTCGGAAGTCTGGAGATTGTTATGGTTTGTGCCTGAATGTTCCTCCCAAAGTGTCATTTTTTGGGGGTGGCTGAATCTAGAGTATGTGATTGATTCACAGTGCAATGCTGGGATTCAGGATGCGGGGTTAAGGGTGGGCGATTACTGGATCAGTCCACTGACTGGACTGGCACCACCTTAATCCCAGTAGACTGGATACAACACAAGGGACAGAAAGAGGCCTCTCTCTCTCCCTCTCTCTCTCTCTCTCTCTCCCTTGTTGCTTTTGCTGTCTTATGCCACTATGAACTGTTTCTCCCCTGCTATGTGCCACCCTTCTTTGGAACCAGTGGATTACGGAGTGAAACCTTTACAAATTGAACTAAACAAACCTTTCCCCCTTTAACTTTGGGTGTCAAAAGTAACAAAGAGAAATATCTTTTTCAAATGGGAAGAGGATGAAGAGATGGAAGGAAAGACGAGGGACTGAAAAAAGAACTGAGATGTGTTATATATATGTATCAATTCCCCACAAGGAATGTCATCATTATGTAATGCAAACATATACTAATATAAAATAGAAACAAAAAATGTAAAAGATTTGGTTTTCTAAAGAAAACTATACCTGGCATTATCAAGTCACAAAAATAATAGCACGTGATAAGTGCTACATTTTTTTTTAATTTATTTTTGTGCTTTTGAGACTGGGTCTTGCTATTAATTCAGGCTGTATACAAATTTACAGCAATCCTCCTGCCTCAGCCTCCCAAGTGCTAGGATTACAGGTATGCACCACCATGCCTGGCAGGTAAATATATTTTAATAGGTGAAGAAAATGAGTTAAGCAAAATGCATGTTTCTTACTCAGGACAAGACTTCAGAGCCTAACACTTACTCTGTGTGATAGTCATTAACTGTTGTGACAGACAGTAGTCAACAGACCAACAGCAACTCTTGCTTATACTTTTTATTTCTGTTCATTCAAAACTCTTTTGTTTACAAATAATAGGATACATCAAAATTACCTATGCTGTTTAAATGCAAACTCTCAGTTCTCAGCACACAGCAAGAGAATTCCAGTCTCTGCAGAAAGGCCTTCTGGAGATTTTTCTTTTTTTAACCCATGCTGCAGGTGATTCTAAGGTAAGTGGCTGGCAAGCAGACTGACAGATACATATGCAGCATTTTGTTTTCCAAAGTTAGCCACCACCAAACCTTCCATCATACATGTTCTAGGAATTTTGAAATCTCACCACTTCCTCTTAAGAGGTGGATTCCATGTCCCCCATCCTTGAAACTGGGTGGACTTTTGTGGTTGGTTGATCAATAATAGATTATGGTGATTGCGGTGTTAATGTGGTTTCCAAATTAGGTCAAAAGAGACAAATTCAGCAGATATCTGTGCTTGCTGGAACCCTCACTTTGGAAGCTTGCCACCATGCAATGGAGAAGGCCACAGTGCTCCAGCAAGGCCCACTGGAGGGGAGCGAGCAGCCAGCTCTGGGTGTAGGGAGGCATTTTGCAGCTCAGTTTTCTGGCTGTTCAAGCTGCCCCGCCTGAGGCTCATGATGCACAGCTGTGTGTTCCTGGCCAAGTCCGGTCCAAACTGCACACTCCTAACTCTACAGTTGCTTTTTTCCTACCAGGGCGACTTCCGATGTGTCCTTCCCAAAATTTTCTCAAAGCATCTGTGTCCCATGTCATGACCTTTCAGTTCATGAACAACCCATTTCAGACTTCTGGTTATTTGAATTCTCGTTATTACCTCTCAGCCTTAGTTTTTTTATTAATAAGAGGTACTGGGAATAATACAACCTAGGTCTTCTACTTCACAATCAATGAGATGACCCATGTAAGTAAGCAGTTAGCACCATTCCCACACAAAATGATGTCCATTATCCTTACTGGGGTTCATGCATTCAGTCTCAGTTTCCTTAACCCACTTTCTTTTTTTCCTTTCTCCTGGCACAGTGTCACTTCACAGACTATTTCCTGTGCCCGGCATGCTCTTCCCTGACCAGATCCACTACATTCTTACTCATTTTTTAGGACTCCACACTTTAAGATGCCTTCCCTAAATTCTAAAGCAGTTAATGCCTTTCTGTGCTCAAATAGCACCTTAGAGGAATCTGTTACAGCCCTTAACACATTGGACTACAATCACTTGTCTAGCTCCTAGGGTACACTGGACCCTGGAGGGCATGGCCAGCCTCTTGTTTCTTTGCAGTCTTTCTTCCTAATTCAGCCACCTGGTACCACTTCATTTACCATCTACTGTCTCAGACAGTGTTAAAGCCTACACTTTGGCAGACTTACCTAGAAAAAATACAGCTCCACTTTCTTCTGCTGCAACCTAGCAAAGGTTAACTCTCTAAGGTCTGTTTCAAAATGAAGATAACTCCTCCTAAAGACTGCTGTGAAGATAAAGTACACTACCTCGAAAGGAAAATGCCTAACAAGGGATCGATCATCAGGGCACAATGCGTTCGCAACAATCCTACTTCCGTCCCTACCCCCACTCACTGATCCTCCGTTATGGCCTTGCATTCTAGAGATCACCCCTCCTTTAGGGGTACTCAGCATTCTCTCATCGTACAGCTAGCAATTCTTCGTCTCAACTGCGGGGTACAGGCAATTTCTCTTACAGCTCCTAAATCGCTGCATTCCCCACTCCCTGGCCTAGGGATGTAGCAGAGGCCTGATTTATGCAAACATATAAGGTCTGCAAGACTGGCGAGACCCACAGTTAAAAGCCTGATGAACGAGTTTAGGTCGGCTAGGGCACACGTCCGCAGTGGCTGCCGCAGCCACGCGGGGCCTGGGTAGGGCAGACGCGGCGGAACAGCAGAGGAACAAATGAATGGGCTACGTAATGGGCGGAGCCTCTGTGACCCCCGCCCCCACCTCGGGCGCGCCCTTGCGTGGGTGAGGAGCCTACGGGCGCGGACCGCCCTTTTTCCCCCCGCCTCGGCGCCCGCTCGACCTCGGCGCGGAGCTCCTCCCGCCTCCCCTAGGTCCCCGCTCCGTCGGTCGCGTCACTTCCGCCACCCCCAGCTGGGGTTGGGGGGGTAGCACGGGGAGGGGGCCAGGTTGGAGGGAAGCCGCCCGCGCCGGAGCAGGGACTACATTTCCCGAGGGGCCTCGGCAGCGGCGGCGGCGGACGCGGCGAACGTTCCCCGGAAGTGGAGCCTGGGACTTCCAGTTGTGCGTGAGGCGAGCGGAGCCGGAGACGCGACCAGAGGCCGAACTCGGGATCTGACAAGATGGCTGGGCTGCCCCGCAGGATCATCAAGGTAACCGCCCCGGCCGGCCTACGGCTCCTTATCCTGCACCGCCCGTCAGCGGGGCGGACCGCGCGTCCTCGGCCTTCTCCGACCGGCGCTGAGCGGCCCGAGGCGGCGCGTAGAGGGTCTGACCGCCGCGGCTAGGGCCGTCGAGCGCTGAGGAGGGGGCGCTCGGGAGACTTCCGGCCGCGGCGGGGCAGCCTGGCGGCGGGAGCGCGGCTTGGTCGGCGCCCAGACGGACTGCAGGGCTGCGGGCTCGGGCCTTTGGCGCGGGCCTCCACTGTCTCCCGGACCACCCCCGGCGGAGGCCGCGGGCGCGCGGGAATCGCGGCGTGGCCCGGACTCGCGGCGGGGACTGTGGCCTAGCGTGGTCGCCGGGCCCCGAAGCCCGGATTCTGCCTGGGCTGGAGCGCGGAGGTGCGGCAGCCCCGCTACAGAATGAATGAACCGGCCGGGCGGGGCCCAGCGCTGCGGGAGGCGGCCCCGGGAGGCCGCGCGTCCGGCCCGGTGGGCATAGGTCGCCCCTTGCTGCGGTCTCCCGGACTTGGGGGCCCCGCGCCCCGCTGCCTTCGCTTCCGCGATCTGCTCTTTGCTGAATGCATTTCCGCTCATTATCGCCGCGAAGTGATTTCACTCCGGTTGGCAAACTCTTTCAGAGCGGTTTCTGTTCCGAGGAAATAGTTTTAACAGAAGGTTTGGAGGACCGCAGTGATGGGGGATCTTCTGACATCTTTTGCCTCATGATGTTGTGCGCTTTAACGATTAAATCGTCCTTTGGCTTTATACTCTGTCAAGTACTTATGGAGCCATGAAAAATTCCCTACCTGCATCGTGTAAAGTCTTTACATAACATCGCCGAGTCCTCAGACTTACTGAGCCTTTTTGCAACCCACTTTTTAAAACTAAGTCTTGAAAAACAATTTTTTTGGTCAGTTTTTATAAAAGAAATTATTTGAACATCTGCATTGTTGGAGCTACACCAGGCGCCATGTAGCCTGGTGAACGTGTAGTGCTTCATGCAGTTACAAGTTTAACTGAGATTGGGAGGTGGATGATTATTGACCGAAAGGTATTTAACCTTCCATAAGGTAGAGATTAGAAATGAGAGAAGAACAGATAGTAAGTCTGGAACCTAATAATTTGAACCTTCATTGTTGTGTTATACATTTGTCTCAAACTGTGGGAAGAGGTTTATCTGCCAAACACATAGGAAGGTCTTTACACATAGAAGGTACCTTTAGTTGTGATGTAGTCCCATGTTCACCAGTGATTGAGGCCCCAGTAGAAAAATGAGAGCTGCGTACCAAATATTTTAAGAGTTTTTGTTTATTGTTACTTAGGTTATAATAAACAAGTAACAAATTGACAGTGAAGATTACTTCTTTTAGGTACAGCAGACTAAAACAGGTAGTTTTCCATTTTTGCTTGATTTGGAAGATATTCCGCAGTAATAGGGAAGCCTCGAGTGGTAAAATAAATTCCGTGAAATCTTTTTATAAATATATAGAAATGATTTGGTGCCAACAGTAGGTATCTTTGTAATTCCCTTAGCGTGCAATTAAATTTACAGCAAGTATTTAACTGTTTAAGTGATTAATTTATGTTGCACTATAATCTTATTTTAATTTTTATTTTATTGATGGCATCTCTAAAGTATGTACCTTTGGGGGGGTAAAAGTTAAAATTTGGTGACTTTAGTTTAATAGCCTTTATAATTGTAAAGGACACGTTTCTCCAGGGCTTAGAAACGATTAAAAGATAGAAATTTTAGTACCCTTGCTTGTAGTATGTAGGCTGTTGTATAATTAGTGAAAATACTTTTTCTTTTGGTACTGTGGAATTTGAACTCACACATGCTAGACAAGTATGCTACGTTGAGCTATGTGCTCTCCTGAAAATGCATTTTTGTGTAGTTGTGTGGAATATACTGGGGGTGAGGCCTTGGCAGTGAATTACACCCGTGGTGGGTGGATCTATCACTTTCTCTCTTTTAAATTTTGAGACAAGGCCTTGTTAAGTTGCTAATGTTCCCAGGCTGGGCTTGATGAACTTGCAGTCCTCCTGTCTCAGATTCCCAGAACGGTACCACCATGACCAGCTTTTTTTTTTTTTTTTTAAATATCAGAATTTATTTTAAAAAGTTACGACTCTCCCAACCATTACCCAAGGTACTATGTGGAATATAATGGTGGCTGGAAGGTAGCTGTACTGTCTTGAGGTGATAGAAGCATAACTTCTTCTATTAGATTGTTTTTGGTGACCGTTTATTGTTGCTTATGTATCTGTTAACTATTCTTAGTGAATGGAAATATTAAGATGGCTTGATTTGAACAAGTATTAATATGATGCTTTCCATGTCATAATAGTCCTTATTTACATTTTCATATTTCTTTAGCCATTTGATCCTTGCAGAAGTTTTGTGACTAAAAATTCTTTTTTGTAAACTAGACAGTATGTTATACAGTCTAGTAACTGATTCAAATGACTTTCCTAAGGTCTTAAACTGGCAAGAGACGGAACTTGGATCTTGGCCAGTGTGACTCTCGTCTCTTGTTACTGGGAAATGGCATGAGGTATGTACAAGTACCTTGACAACTGTGAATAACTATATCTGGAGATGTCTTTTTTGGGTTACTGTTCACCCAAGTGCTGTCTTACTCTAATTCCCATATCTAATCCATAAGCACATTTGAAAGTTCTGTTTCTACTTTGAGAATTTGTTACCTGGCCTGCCATGTTTGCCTACTTTACCTTCTTTTCTTAGGATGCTGGAGATTGAACCTAGGGGTGCTTTTACTGAGCTGTATCCCCAGCCCTTTTTTTCAGTCAGGGTCTGGTTAAGTGGTTTAGGCTGTCTTCAAACTTATGTCCCTCCTGCCTCAGCCTCCCAAGTAGCTTGCACCATGCTGTTCAGCTTGTATTAGTCTTTTTTAAAAATGATTTTTAAAGATAGTCTCTCAGTGTAGCTTAGGCTGGCCTTGATATGGCCTTGCCTCAGCCTACCCAGTGCTGCATCACCATACTTGGCTTGTGTGAGCCTATTTCTAAGCCAGTGTTATCTTTTAAAAATACAGATGGTGTTACCTCGCTGCTAAAAACATTCTCCACATACCCAAGTCCTGCTTTGCGCTCTGAGCTCATCCCCTGCATCTCTGTTGCGCTTCTGCACCCTCAACAGGAAGTAGTGAGCTCACTGCAGTTGCAGGGCTTCACTCTTACCGTGCTACACACACAGCTTCATAGCGCCTTCTGCTTCCGAGGACCCTCCAGTGTGCCTTGACTGCTCAGTATAAACCAGCTGCTTTTATCCCCATCTCTCTTGTACATAGCACTCACCACTGCTCACAGATAGATGAGGGCTTTTGAGTGACCTGGACATTGCTCTTTACTGCCTAGAATAATTCTTGGCACAGGGTAGCCACTGAAATATTGACTGAATAAACCTTATCTCTTTGGAGAAAAGTTCCAGTAGAGTTGTTATTCTGTGTCATAACTTGACAGTGCTGTAGGTTCTATCTGAAGCAGTGTCTGAGCTGAAGCCTCTTATTCCTAAATTGGATGCTGTGATGCATGCTTGTAATTGTAGCATTCCGTGAGGCGGAAGCTGGAGGATGACAAGTTTGAGGTCAGCCTAGGTGACTTAGTGAGACCCAGGCAAAAAACCAAACCAAACCAAAACTGGGAATGTATCTCATTGGGATGATCCTGGGTTCCGTTCCCAATTACTCCCTCACCTCCAGGTCTTATTCCACCTATAAGCTTATTAAAAAAAAAAAACATGTCAATCTTTTGCATTGTTGAGTAGGACTTTACAGTGCAGCCTGTAGAAAGGCTCACAGGTGTGTCCAGTCTGCGGCCCATGAGCTGCTTGCTTGCCTCCTTTTTAAAAAATGTAATAATATAAAAAAGTACAATAGATTTTGTTGCTTATCTGTCTGACCTATATTATGCATTTTGTATATAACTCAAAATAATTTTTCTTTACTCGGTGCAGCCCAGGCAAGCCAAAAGGTTAAGGCATGCTTGCAAAGGTACAGGAAAAAAATTAAGACTCCCTCACTTTATAGCTTTCTCTCCTCAGACAGCCACTATTTTAAGATTTTTTTTTTCCTCCTCCTTTTTTGTCTTTTTGAGGTAGGGTTTTGCTATGTTGTTCAGGCTGGCCTTGAACTCACTTTGTAGCCAGAGCTGGCCTTTAACTCGCTGCAGTCTTCTTGCCTCAGCCTCCTGAGTTTGGGATTACAGGTGTGTGCCAGCTTGCCTGGCTTTTAATTTAATTTTAGCTTCAATTAATTTATCTTTTGAGAGGAAGTCTTGCTGGGTAGCCCGGGCCGACTTCAGATTTGTGATCCTCCTTCCTCAGCTTTGTGAATGATGGAATTAGAGGTGTGCCACCATGCCACACTGAATAGTCCCCATTTTTGTATTTTTCCTAAAAGACTGGAGCAACTCAGTGCATATATGCTAGACTTCTTCCCCTCTTCATGCAAATACCTTGATTCTCCTCACCCCCCCACCTCAATTCCAGCCAACAATGTATCTGTAAAGTGACCTTCCTCTTTTTTGTTAGACTTTTAACAAATTGCTTATTAGTAATTTGTAGATTATTCCCCAAAGTGTGCTATGCAGAAGAGAAACAGCCAGGGATTTAGCTCAGTGGCTTAAGTGCCTGCCTGGCAAGCACAAGGTCATGAGTTCGATCCCTGGTACCAAAAAAAAAAAAAAACCAGCCAGGTGTGGTGGTGCACACCTGTAATCCCAGCCAGTTGGAGGCAGAGGTAGAAGTATACTTCTGAGTTTGAGGCCAGCCTGGGGAGCATAGTAAGTTCAGGAACTACCTGGCAAAACCCAAAAAGAATAGAAATAATGCAGCAATGTAATCAGTGAATATGGCATTTTGTCTGAGTCTTGGCAGTTCTGTTTTTAGCCAGAAATTTTAAATTTCTCTTTTTTGCCTCGTCTGGCCAAAACTAAAGCTCTGAGTGATGGAGCAGGTAAAGGTTAAAGTTCATTCAGATTGAGTTACCATAATATCTCTAAAATGAGAGCTCCTCCCTTATCCTGTCACAAAGAAGAACCAGTTATTTTGGGAACACATACATGAGATCTGTTGAATCTGTTTCAGTTTTATGGGTTACATTGATGTGACATTCTTTGCTTTTTGAAATTAATCATGAAAACTGTGGCATATAGTCTTAGAAAATAGTAGTCATTATTATTATTTTAGTTTTTTGAGATAGCATCTTGCTATGTAGTTCAGGCTGGCCCTGAACTTAACGATGTAGACCAGCCTGGCCTTGAACTCATGACAGCCCTCCTGCTCCAGCCTCCCAAGTGCTAGTCTATTATTTTTTTAATATATGACTTCTGGGAATTTAGTTTCTTGCAAACCTACTTGTGAATTCCCAAGGTCTTCCTGGATTCCATGTTAAGAATCCCTAGACTGCTTTTGGTAGTGATTAAACTTTTAGATTGTACTGATGCTATTTAATATATGGTCTAATGTGTTGATTATGAAATGTAAGTATAATTGAAAGTAAATTAAAAATAGCTGATACTATCTTTTAAGCTCCCTGTGTTGAGCGTTCTTCAGTCTAGATTGATAGCTCCCACGTGATATGAATGAGTTTTGTGAAATTATCAAGCACTTCCTGAGTATCTACCATGTTAAGTGACAGTGACAGCAGAAATAATACACCTTTCCTTTGTCAAAGTTTGGTTATTCTTACTCTCCTAAAGGTCTTCCCAAGTGAAGTCTTTTTAAAAAATATTCAATATAGTCACTTTTCATTTGTGCATTATATAGGATGTAGAATCATAGTAGTCCAGGAGACTGAGAAATGTGGCCCTTTGGCAGTGATGGCGAACTTTCTGGAGCTTTCAGTGATAACAAACAGCCTGCTGTGGCACACACTATGGATTTACCACTGCTATGCTAGGGTCTGTCGTGGCAGAAACAGGATTGCAGGGTTGAAAGAATTTGTAACTGGTTAGAAGCCCTCAGAATCAACCAAAAGGATTCTTTATTATTCGTTCTTTTAAAAGCTGCCTATGTGGGGTGTGGTGGTGCATGCTTGTAATACCAGAAGTGGGGCTGAGATAGGAGAACCCACCTAAGTTCAAGGACAGCCTGAACTACCCAGTCTCAAAAAATCAAGTGTCCCCTACAAACTGCACAAAATCAGTAGTATCACTGTATATTTGTTAAAATGTTGGGTGAAACTATTCTAAATTGCCCTGATGTTATTTAGGAATAGGCAGTTTTATATTTTTGAATTGGCCTGTGTCTCAGATGTATCTGCATAATTTGCATTCTGCTGTACTTTAACATTTGATTTATCTTTGGTGCTGGGAATTGAATCCAGATCATACATGCTAAGCATGCACTCTACCATTGAACTACACTCCCATCCCCCTAAAGTACTTAGAAACATTGGCTTCAGAATCTGGTGTCATATTTTGCTTTTTAAAAAACTTGACTATTTTCTCCTTATACATGAAAATTCTATACCATATCTGCCAATTTGGCTAGTTTTAGGCAAATCAGTTTATATTTTCAAAGTCTTTACAAATCTAGGGATTGAACACATTGTAGCTGACAACAGTAGAAAGAAATGTAATAAATGTTATCTCTGTGTTCTACGACCTGGGATAATTTTATTATTCCTCTACAACTTTCTGAGATTCCTTTTTAGTTTTGTCAGGAGAATGTCATTTCTGAAAGTAACTTTTTGCATATGTAATCTCAGCACTCAAAAGCCTGAGGCAGGAGGGTTACTTCTGCTTCAAGGGCCACCTGGGCTACATAGTAAATGCAAGACCAGCCTGAACTACACAGTGAGACCCTGTCTCACCAATTCCCACCCGCACCAAAAGAAAGTAACTTGTTGTGACTATTCCGGTTTGGATAACCATCTTAAAAATGAGGTGGAGACAATGACTTTTAAGTAGGTTACTAATAGCCTAAAATCAAATTTCAATCTTTAATAATGTGATTGATTTGTCTTTTTTATTATACACTCAAGATGTCTTTCAGTTAACTTGGACATTGGACATTTACTGAATGTGTAATACATATGCAGTACTAAGTCAGGTAAGATAGGCATCCTTGTCTATTGGAAAACACAGTTGTGAAATGAGAAATTACTAACTGGACCTGTGATGAGAGAGCAATTACATTTACCATAGGCTAAGAAGATATATCTGTTGAGAAAGTGTTCTTAAACTGATGAGTTGACCAGACCAGGGAAACTTTAGTTAGTGAATTTTGATTAAAGGGCAGAAATGTGAAAGCTGGAAGAAGAAACAAAGAATTGCATATTCTAGACATCAATGTGCCATGGGTAATACTTTTTGTTAGGGTCCTATGAAAAACTATTTTATTCAGAGTTGGCATCAAGAACTATTAATAGGGCAAATGCATTGTTTGTTAAGTTGAAATTTAGTCTGCATATTATATTCACCAGAGTGTAATGTGGTGACTATTGGTGCACTGAAGTTGGTTATACTGTGTTTTTATTATGTAAAGTAACGTATCTTTTTAAAATATGTACTAGGCCCTAAGCATGTTACATGAATTAAGTTCTAACAGCACCCTAATGATGTTAATATTAGTTTTATTGCTATTTCATAGATGAGGTGTATCCCCACGAAGAAGTAATTTTAACTAGAGGCTTTTGCGAATGATACTCTGTTTAGTAATGGGGTTTGTTAATATCGTTTGCCTAAGGTAGAATGACCCTGGTTTAGGTGTCACGGACCTTTCTTGCCCTCTGGAGTCCTTGGATTTGGGAAATTTCTGGTTCTGTGGGAAGAGGGTATAAAGCAGTTATTCCTGTCTTTTCCTGCTGCTTCTTACCAGCAAAATAGATTTGAGGTATCCCTGGATTGGACTAACACAATTCTAATGATAGTTTTAAATAAGAATGTTTTTACTCAGCCAAAATATAGATTGGAATAATCTTGTGCTTGTTGATGTATGAAGTTGAGTTTTGAGTCTTGTTTTTCACTCAGAGAGGGCACCAAACTTAATTTCTCCCATTCAGAAAAACTAAGGAAAGGTTTTTTTTCCCAGTATAATCCCCCTGTTCCTGCAAATAAAATTTGTGCTTCGGATTTTAGAAAAAGTTACTTCTTTTCACAGTTGGAAACATAGTGATTTACAGCTATAAAGGTTGACATTTGCCTTTGACTGTAAAAGAGCTATTATGTATATATTTGGTGGAGCAAGGAATCAAACCTAGCCAGGGTCTCATACATATTAGGCAAACAGTCTATGGCTGAGCTACATCCCCAGTTCAAAGAGCTATTCTTAGTAAGTAATATTTTTTCTTTTAAATAAAGCAGTTGACCACCCTGTACAGATAGATAAGGGTTAAAAGTATTAGGAGCTCTATTCAGGTGCCTGCCAGTGACTGTGATTCAAGGAGAGATACTGGTGCCTATTTCTTATCAGAATCTTCTGGTTTGGTTGGCAGGGTTCATATATTGATGAGAGTTGTAGGAACTACAAGATATTTTCTCTGAACACTTGTTTGTAATTTGAGTATTTGGTTTGTGGTTATCTGGGGTGTTTGTAAATTTGACAGTTGCCGCCCCAACTTTTTTTTCTTTTTAAAGATGTCCAGATGATTGGAGTGTGCATGTTACCGAAACACTGGTCTTGTGTATGCTTGGTTTCAGTGCAAAGATGGGTAAAAATGTGTAGACAGGGGCTGGGGATTTAGCTCAGTGGCTTATGTACCTGCCTGGCAAGCGCGAGGTTATGAGTTCGATCCCTGGTACAAAAAAAAAAAAAAAAAAAGTGAAGACATTTTTAGAGGCTAACGGTGAGCTGAATTTTGAAGGCCAAGTAGAAAAGTGGTGTGGGAGAGTAGAATACCATTCCACATTAGACATACCAAACTCTAGGGAGATTTTGAGTAGTGCTAAAACTGTACCATGAGTCAGCATGTCTGTGCTGGGATCTTTGATATTTAGCTTCAAATTTTAATTTGAAATTTCTTCAGAACAGTTTTATACTAAAAAGATACTTCCTTTAATTTTATTGTACTATTCCAGTCTAGTTTGTAGATTAAATGCTAATCTCACAGAGTATGCATTGAAGGAAAACCTAAATGTTCTAGGGTTCTAGGTTTTTGTTTTTTTGTTGTTAATTCAAAGGCCATAAGATTTTTCTTTTTTTTTTTTTTTTGTACCAGGGATTGAACTCACAACCTTGTGCTTGCCAGGCAGGTGCTTATGCCGCTGAGCTAAATCCCTGGCCCAAGAGTCACCTTTTAAAAAGAAAAAAAAAATTTGCAGTTTAGTGGATTTTAATATATTCACAAAGCTTTGTGATCATATCACTAGTTTCAAAAGATATTTATCACCCCCAAAAGAAATCTTGTATCTATTAGAATCACTGTCCATCCCTACTCCCTGCCTTCTGTTGTTGCCACTGGTTTATTTTCTGTTTTTACGGATTTACCTATGTTGCACATTCCATATAAATGGAGTCATACACTATGTGGCCCTTTCCGTTAGGCTTGTAACACTTGGCATGTTTTCAAGGTTTGTCTGTAATGGAACATGTATTAGAACTTCTTTCTCTTACAATTTTCTTTCTTTATTTTTTTTTTAAGCTCAAGCTTTTTCTAAATCAGTATGTGTAAGAAATGATTGATAAAGCAGGAAAGAAATTTCAGGAGAGAGGTAATCTGTATTGGCTAGTAACATTTGACAACTGCATTGTTTTGGAACATTTAAGAAGTACCTCCAGGCCTTGTGAGCCATTGCTGTGTTTTTAAGTAGTCTTCAGTAGCAGTAAATATTTATCTGTTAATGAGTAGATTGGGAAAAAAAGTCAATTTGATTGCTGGAGACTTAAACATTTTGAGCCAACTCGTTGAATAGTATATAGAAATCAGTTCTTATTTCAGTGACTAGGAGACTGTGACCTTGGCCAGTTTACTCACTTTGCCGGGGCTTTGGTTATTCTTCATGTCTATTTAAAATTAAATGATTCTGTGATCCAAGAGGCTGTGATCATGTAACTCTGGAAATGTTTCTCGTCTGTTTTTGTTTTTTGTTTTGTACCAGGGATTGAACTCATAACCTTGCACTTGCCAGGCAGGTGCTTATGCTGCTGAGCTAAATCCCTGGCCCCATTTTTGTCTTTTCAGCAGGTTCTTTTTTCTTTTTCAAGACACAGGGTCTTGCTATGTAGTTCAGTTAGGCCTTGAACTCACTTTGTAGCCCATGTGGGCCTCAAACTCACAGCAGTCCTGCCTCAGCCTCTCAAGTGCTGGGATTACAGGCATGCCTTAGCAGGGGGTTTTAGACCTCCTCAGTCACCTTTTTTTTTCCCCCTCCATCTATCTCGACTTAGATGTCTTGCAGACATTTTGAAATCAGCTTTGTTCTCACAGTGGGATTTTTTCGTTTTGTAGTCTCCTTTTTTACTTGTGTATCAGCATTGTGCTTTTTCATTACACCAGCATTAGCCCAGCCTGAGATCCCTTCCCTTTTCCAGACTAGACTGTCTTTGTAGATGGACTTTTATCCACATGTTGAATTTTTTTTGAAGTTATCTCAGAACTCATTCTTTGCCCCCACATTTTCACTTATACACACTTCCATTTTTCACACTGATGTGTTGCTTAAGTATTCCATTGATATTTCCTTATGCTCTCTTGCCTATGCAGTCTACTGCTGTTTTCTAGTCACAATGATGAATTTTTCCACTCCTGAGTTGTGCCACGTCTGGCCCTCCACAGGAAGACTGATGATGAAGCTGGTTCTTTCAGTGTTGGAGGAATTTCAGATTGGGCTAATTGCTACAGGAAAGTAGTGTGATGCTAATAGGCACCCCAGGTGACAAGAAGCATGAAGAAGCAAGAGTTCTTGCTGTTTTCTCTTTAGCAACATCCCTTTACTAGCTTGTAAGAGAGCCGAGTTCTACCTCCAAAGTATATGTAAAGATTAGGGATACTGATTGTGTATCTGACACACTAATTTTTTAGTGTGGAAGGTTTTTTTAAAGGTAGAAAACTACATGGCGTGGCCAGCCCAGTAGTGACAGCGAAGGTGAGAAGCCTTTGAGACATATCAGTAGTTGGCTTGACTTCAGTCCTGTGGAATTAGAAATTTTTATAGGGTTGTGGTTTTTGTTGTTTTAAACTCATTTGACTTGCAGATTTTTTTTTTTTTTTTAAAGAGAGCATGGTATGTTCTAGAGAAATGTCTTTGTTCTAAATCAGTTGAATTTTCCTACTTCCTAGGGCTTTCTTGCCAGTTCCAGGGAAGAGAGAATTATGTTCCTGCCTTCAGATGAGAATGTTAGAGAAGGATGAAGCATTAGAGAAAAAGAAAATACGGAGGAGATGGGCAGAATATGCCTTGTTTTTCTGTGCTTGTTGACCCTTGTCTTTACCGGGGGAGGACTGTCAGAGCAAATAAACTTCCTGTTTTTTAATCTCTGACATGCCTTTCATTTACAACTTTGTCATTCTATGGGCATGGATGTGTAGGTGTGAAGCATCCATGTTGCTTAAAGATTGAAATTTCTAGCAAGGTGAAGTATAAAATAAACCCTTTGATCTTGTACTTTTAATCCATGTTATGTCATGTGGGAGGTTGCTGAGGACATTTCTGTCTTCAGAGTCTTTAAAGTCTTCAGAGGTGGATCTGAAGATTAAATTAGCATATTTGAATACACAAATCCATTATACTGATTAATCTGAGAATCAGTCTCTTCACCTCAGAATTCTGGCTAAATTTATCTAGCTTTTCTAGCTAAATCTAGCCTTGGTTTTGACCAGTTATCAGGTAGTTTTAAGATCTTGAGATTTCCTTTGTCTGTGGTTCTGGGCTTCTACATGTTAAATCTAGACATTGTGTTCAGCTCTCTGGACAGCTTCTACAGAAGAATCCACTAATTGTAAGCATTTTTCAAGTTTGATGGTTTTATTGACGATTTAGGGTTAGGGTTGGTACATACAATGCAGCAAATAGCCATGACCCATCTTGTTGGCTCTTACTGTTTTTTCCGTCTTCTCCTGTCTTTCCTCTTATTGCTCAGGTTCTTTAAACAGGGTGCCTAGTCAATGTAATTCTTGACCTCAAATGCAAACAAATACTATTCCCAAATTAAAGATGCATTTCTTGCCCTCAGTGAGTTCAAGATTTGTATAGCATTTTCCCTTTAAGTCAGCTTTATTAGTGTTTAATTTATATATAATGGTACCTTTTTAAAGTTTGTTTTTATAAATATATACAAATGTGAAACCATTACCTTAATCAGGCTACAGAACATTTCCGTATTGTATCCCAAGACTTATTAATTAAGAGATTATGCTGTTTGGAAATGTGCCTTTACTTGTACAGAATAAATATTTTTCCTTAATGTTATCTATTACACTTAGTTTTTTATCTGTAGGGTTTGGTATGATCATTGTGATTGTGATTCTAGGAGTATTCCTTTGAGAGTTTACCTTACACTAAATTCTGAGAAGTAGAACTGTTAGTGAATCATCTTACAGTATCAACAGCTGTATATGTTAGAGGCAGTTTTCTCCTCAACACCAAATGCTGTTAGCATTGCTTTTTATGTTTGTAAGTTGCGAATATTAACAATAGGCTTGAAATAGGGTTGTTCAGATGCTGCTTCTCTTAGGTGATTTTATTTTCTTTTTTTGAATAGCATTGTTTTATATGTGAAATGTTTCACATAAGTCTCATGTGTCAGAGGTGGGGCCTGACAGAAAAAAGCTGGTCACTGGGGTCTTGACCTAACAGGGTATGTTCTCACTGGGTCCTCCTTTTGCTGACTGTGCTCTGACGGGTTGAGCAACTTTCTTCCACCAGGCCCTTCTACTGTGTGCTGTTTCTCCTTCTAGCTGGCCGTGAACTGAACCCATGGGAAACTGAGCCAGATAAACCTCTCCTGTAAGTTGTGAGTGTTGTAGTTACTTGCCCCATCAACAGGCAAGTGACTAATGCAGATATGAAGTAAGTACATATACTACGAAAGGGTGTGCTTTGGACGAAATGCCTTCTACCTCTGTGTCCCAGCTACCTAACTCCCTATTTTAAGGAAATCACTACTTATTTACTCTATTTCAAGGGTAATTTATTACTTTGTAGCCTGTTTTTCAAATAATCTCATGTTAATGGTTTATATTGCTAGCAAAAACTGAGTCCAGTGTTGATGATACATTATTTGAGAGATTCAAACTGATATAGGAGAATGAAACTCCCGACCTACTGTGTCCACAAATTTGTGTTCTCTAAAATTGAAGAATGAATTTTAGGAACAACAGAGGTGAAGAGTAGACTATATTTAGTGAGAGAAAGCTTCT
Source organism: Dolichotis patagonum (assembly GCA_004027295.1). NCBI lineage: Eukaryota > Metazoa > Chordata > Mammalia > Rodentia > Caviidae > Dolichotis > Dolichotis patagonum. Next base: position 27,521 of record PVJX010021210.1, read on the forward strand.
GTCTGGAGAGAGACAGAAGGGAGACCCGAGCAGGTTGCCTGGGGCTTTGTGTTTTTAGAGACTTTTATAGAGTGAAACCATGGGTTCATGGTGGGGGAAGACTGGGAGCTCACAAGGCAGGTGGGCATAAGGTGGGACATAACTATAGTTAGCCAATAAAATCAATAGTTCAGGTAAAATTGATTACATTAGGGACAAATGGGAAAGCAAGTCATGTAGGAAGCGGGCATTCTTACAAAGCAGTGACTCTTTGCTAGGGGCATGGGAACTATTTAGGGTGTCAATCCTCAGGATATGGGTGCATTTGTGTGGTCTTTTTGTGTTCAGGCCTGGTCTACAGCGGGAGGTGTCAGCTTCCCCGGCAGCTTCCAGGTGTCAGCACTGGCTCTATTGAGGACCCAGTTCTATCTCACTGCCTATAATATTTCTGACTAACTCAGCTGCTTGCTACAAAACTATTCATAGCTCTTTAAAACAAACAAACAAACAAACAAACAAACAAAAAACTATTCATAGGAAGTGGATTAATTTGAACCAATGTTACATGCACAAGGTTCCATCATATTACATCTGCCTTTATGTGTAAATCTGTATTTATTTGAGGTGTCTAGATAATTTCTTTCCCTGGCTTAGCAAAGAAAGAATAATCCTCTGAAATCACAGAAAAATACATAATCCATTGAGGTATTTACTCCAGCAAAATCTCCTAACACTATTCAGCTTACGGACCAAGCTATAATCTGTGAAATATTAAAAGTGTCTAACCTTATATAAATGTTTTCTTTTTTTTAAAATTCTATCTTAAAAGGGGTTAAAATTAAACACAACAAAACAGAACGGGACATAAAGCATAAATTCCAAAGTTAGACAACCAGAGATCTTCACTATCTGTCATATTCTCTCTTGTTTTCTTCCAAATGGTTGTCCATATCTTTGCGTACGGGGAGCTCATACTAATAACATAGCCAATGTTTTCACAAGTTGTGTAGTTAACTGGTTCCCACTTGCCGTGGGGGAGGGACACGGGACAGGATAGGATGACATGAGATGTCTGATTCTCAGCGCGCACTCCGGCAGGCTCACAGCCACCCTCCCAGAGAGAGAAGGAGCTCCTTGTTCTCCCGGCACCCTGAGTCAACCGCATGGTGCAGGTCCCGAGGGACCAGGGTCTCTCTCCTTCAGGCCCCCAAAGTCTGCCATACTCACAGCCGCCCCCCAGAGAGGGGAGGAGCTCCTTCTTTCCCTGGCACCCCGAGTCAACTGCACAGTGCAGGTCCTGATGCGCCAAAATTTGGTTTCTTGAGCGATATGATTTCAAATTGTTTTAAAAACTGCTAAGATAGTAAGCAGTGTTTTATTTTACTTTATTTTTGTCTTTTTGAGACAGGGTTTAACTATGCAGTTCAGGCAGGCCTTGAATTCGCTTTGTAACTCAGGCTGGCCTGGAAGTTGCAGTGATGCTGCCTGCCTCAGCCTCCTAACTACTGGGGTTATGCCACACCAGTTGAGAGCAGTCTTTATATGTGAGCCAGTCCGTTTGAGGAAAATAATGGTAGGATTGTCAGAGTTGCTGGAAGGAGCAAAAAGTTTAAGTGTGGTACTGTATCTCTGAAGCTTAGCATTTGGTCCTTTTAAGAAAGTGTGCAACCTATGGAATTAATATAGTGGCTAAGACTATTGAGCAGAAGTGTTATACGGTTTGTGAAAATATTGAAAAGTCCCTTTTCCCACATATTCCTACATTCACAGCCAGAGTAATTTTAGTCCTCCTAGTTTTGGAGGTTCTTAAATTTCTGCTTCCCTAGTCAATATAGTAATTACCTTTCCTCTGTGGAGTTGCTCTCAGTGATTCGCCAGTTGATCTCTTCATTCAGCTGGTGTGGAATGTGAGACTGTGGTAGTCAGCATTGGACCATGTTGGTTGTGGAGGCAGCATAAGGTGGCCAGTGACTAAGGGATGCTTTCTAGGGAGTATTCATGTCTGCTTTCCAGCGGTGTGCAGTAGCAGTCAGTAAACTGCTTACATCATCTTTTTTATTTTTATTTATTTATTTATTTATTTTTTTTTTTGGTGCTAGGAATTGAACTCAGGACCTAGTGTTTGCAGGCAGGTGCTGTGTCACTGAGCTATATTCCTGGCTCCTGCTTATATCTTAATTGACAGTTGCCTTTCAAAATGATAGAAAGACTGCTTTTTATGTCTGAAATAAAGTGTGGATCAAATGGGGTTTTTTTTTTTTTGTTTTTTCGGGGGTAGTAACAGGGGTTGAACTCATGACCTCACACTTAGGCAGGCACTTGTGCTGCTGAAGTAACCCCCCGGCCCAATCAAATGGTTTTTATGTTACTTCTTAATTGTCTAGAGCAAAATACTACTTACTCTAAAGAATGGGGAGATAGATGGTCCCAGTGTAGGAACCTGTGGCCATATTTCATTTTTTAAATCTACTTAGAGTAACTTAATTCTAGTTAAGGAAGGAGTAGAGTGTAAAGAGGAGCTAACCTAATACTCAGCCTGGTGTGGTATTGGGTTTTTATGCGACCTGATTCTGCAAAGATGGTGCTTCATCTTAAATATAAAAAGAATGAACGTTTATATTTTAATAAGTGGAAAAATTGTCACATGTTAATCCCACAAAATAGCATTAAACCTGTCGAAAGTGAGTCAAACATTCTGAAACCCCTGTAAATGTCATTAACAGTGGACAGGAAAAAAGGAAGTGTTTCAGAAAAATACTGCATTTTTATTTTATTAAAGTTATCATGTATGTAATCAGTTTTCATGAGGTAATTTACAGAATGTGAAATACTCTTTAATTTCTTTGCCTAAACTAATTGTGCTAGTAGCACAACTGGATTGAGAGTGCAAATCTGCCTGGATGTGGTGATACTTACCTGTAATCCCAGCTCCCTGGGAGATGTTGACAAAGGAAAATTGCAAGTTTAAGCCCAGCTTGGGCAACTGAGTGGTTTAGCAAAACTCTGTCTCTAAATTAAATAATTAAAAATGGGTAGTGAGTGTAGCTCAGTGTGAAAGCCCTGGATTCAGTCCCCAGTGTAGGAAGGGGCAGAGGGGAGGGAGGGAGAATGAATATGTAAATCTGTACCAACTGATACTTGCGTTTGCTTGCCTTGCTGAAGAATTCTACTTTTATCTGTTTTTGTCTGCTGTTGTAAGCATGGGAATTTTGTATTAATTGAGTCCTTAGGCATTAAATTTTGATGTGATTGTGGTATTTGAGACTAGAACTAACCTGACGGAAAAGAGTTGAATAAGCAGTGTATAATAGCTCTATGTAAGTATAGTCACTAACTTACAGGCCAGGAAAAATACCAGAAAGTTTGTAGAGAATACTGGTTTATCTGTAAGGCACCCAACTGTGAGGAAAGCAGACAAGAGTGACCCAGTGAGTTAAAAAATGAGCATATCAAGCAGGGTGGTTTTTTTTTTTTTTTTTTTTTGGTACCAGGGATTGAACTCACAACTTTGCGTTTGCCAAGCAGACACTTGGGCCACTGAGCTAAATCCCCCCCCCCAAGGGCTTTTATTTTTATCAGAACAAAAACATGTTAAACATTCTAGAATGTTAGTGGGATTTTGGTTAGAAGTATGGCTAATTTTTTTCATTAATAAACATGTAAAAAATGGGAAAAAGCAGGTGCCATGAGCTGCATTTCTTCCTTATTTGATGTTTAACATTAGCATAGATGCTAGGGGTATAACTTGTATCCTGTCCCCCATTCTAGCAGGGAAGACTATCGAATGGGACCTTTCAGTCGCAGTCAGGTTGAACTCATTCTAAAAATAAAATGGTCAGTTTACTGCTAGAGAAAATCTTTGAAATGTTCAAGGGACTGTTTTTAGAAGGCTAGAGAGGTAGTTGATTTAGGTATGATTGATTGCATGGCAGATATGTCCAGTTAAAATTTGGATTTAAGTTGGGTTTGGTGGCACATTGCCTACGATATCAGGTAGTGGGAAGGCCAAGATGTAGACTGAGGCTACTCTGAGCAGCTTAGTGAGATCTGTCCCAAAAGGACAGAAAATAGAAAGTTGGGAATAGCTCTGTGGTAAAATGGTTGCCTAACCTTTGGGGGCCCTGGGTTCAAACCCCAGTGCCAAAATGTATTAAATTTAGATACCCTCACTCTTTGAGCCTCCCCTCTCCCTGCTATGATGCACTAGTCTGCTTAGTTGGATTTAGATCTCTAGTGTGAATTTAGTGCTATTTTAAAAGGCTTTTTTAACTAGGTAGGACATTGTTAATAAAGAGATTTAGTAGACTTTATTCTCTACTTTGACTCTGTTTAGTACCAAAGAGACATTTAGTTTCTTAACCTTTATTCCATACTTCACTCCATCGCCCAATCATTTAACTCCCTTTTCTTCCCTGTCTGGTTCATTTAGAGTTTGTATCTGTAGCAAGAAGCACATGCAGCCTGCTTTTTGGCTATCTTTTTTTTTGTATTTTTTAAAAATTTTATTTAAAGAGAAAAGCAATACAGAAAAAAAAGGTAGAAACAATACAAACCTCAAAAAAAACCATAAATCATTAGTTGACAAACCACATACTGTCCTCCCAGAAATAGCTGTTCATGTTACAAAATTAAGGCATACAAAGTGAACACACAGTGAGGCTGCAAACAGTTACAAAAAAACAGGATGGAATAAAGCCAATTGAGACAGTATAGTGAAATTGGCACAGAACATCAAAGCAGGTCACCAG
>PVJX010021211.1:0-32234 GCA_004027295.1 Dolichotis patagonum
AATGCATGGCTTTATACTATTGTGTTATGTTTGATATTATTGTAATTGAAACTATGCTCAACTATAGCAGAGTTAGAGATATGGCATTAGATAATGTTGATGTCCAGTTGACTTAATGTAAAGTACTGTGTTGCCTATGTTGTCCTCTTCTGATCTGCTCTGTACTACCCCCTTTTGTTTTATTCTCTTTTAAATAAAATTAAAAAAAAGAAAGAAATTTCCAGCTTAATTGTTTATTGAATAAGCAACAATAAAAAGTAGCAAAACATCAAAGGTCTGATAGCCTCATCACAATGGTTATGTATACATCTCTTCAGACTAAATGCCACACCTTGGAGCATTTGCCCACTTCTCCTTCTTTTACATTTGAGATATAGTAATTAAACCAGAGACTGAACATGCTAGGAAATATCCCATTGTTTCACAGGCCTCCCACTGATGTGTCCTTTCTCTATTCTTGCCTCAGGGACATCCCCTAATCCATAATTCACAATAATTTATGATACCTCTGTGTAAATAAAATTCCGTGGACAACATGTGAGGGTGGCAGGAAAGGTAAAATACATTACAACCTGTGAGTGGCTAACAATTAACCTGGGAGACAGACAAACACAGGTGACAGAATACCTTCTAGCTAAACCCTTTTACAGGCAACTCGAGTGACCAGGAAGAACATATGTATTGCAAATTCAGTGCCTGGCAGAGCCTCAACAATTGAAGTAGACATAATAAATCATGTTTCTTGATTTTTCCACCTCTCCATCCGCTATGATTTGCATGTGTTCCCCACAGCTCATGTATTGGAAATTTCATTCCCACTACAGCCATCTTGGGAGGTGGGGCCTAAAGAAAGATAGCAAGATAATGAGTGTTCTGTCTTCATGAATTGACTGATGTCCTTATGGCAAAAGTAGGTTGTTCAACAAGTTACTTTTGGCCTTCTCTCACTCTCTTGCTTACCCTGTGATATCTTTCACCATGTTATAAGGCAATAACAAAACTCTCAGCAGGTCTAGCCCCTGCTCATAGATGTTCCATTCACTAGAAATGTGAGTCAAATAACTTTTCATTCGTTATGCTCCCCAGCTTCACATATTCTGTTACAGCAGCAGAAAATGGACTAAGACATCATCCTACTATTCTGAGACTTTGTTGATTATTGAATAGACCTCCTAAACCTCTTCCTGTTTCCACTCGCACTGTGCCTCATTGCTAACATTTCTTCCACTGTGATGCTTTAAAATTCAGATCTGATCATGCTATTCCATAGTTTAAAACTCTTCACTCCCTTTCCCCCATTGCTGCCACAGATAAAAAGTCAAAAACCAAGGGCTGGGGGTTTAGCTCAGTGGCTTAAGCGCCTGCCTGGCAAGCGCGAGGTCGTGAGTTCGATCCCTGGTACCAAAAAAAAAAAAAAAGAAAAGTCAAAAACCTGCATGGGCTGGGCAGATCTTTGTGAGCCGATGATATCTGAGAGAAACAACCTATGCTTAATTATGACTACTGTTTAATTCTTGAACTCACTGCAGCAAGAACAACAGCCTAGAGACTTGCCAAAGGACTAGAGAGGATAGCCAGCTCGAGCACTTGTGCTCAGTTTACAGGCAGTGGCAGCTGCATGAAGCTTGTTGAATATTGTCCAGGAATCATCTACACCTGGAACTGCCACATTTTTTGATTTCTCCAAAAACATTAACAATCTGATTCTTAAAATTAAAACATACAGTATTTTTAAATACTGAAAACTATGCTGATAAAGTTAAAATACTGTGAGTTAACTTTATGCATGTCAGACAAATTGCATCTGTGGGCCAGGTACCTGACATGGTTTACTTCCTCCCACCTGTAGAAGTGAGTCACTTACTTTCAGCACTGTATCCAAATTTACTAAAGGGACTTAGTTTAATCTTGAGTGCTACCTTACGCCGTATACACGTACACACACACACACACACAGGCAGGGTTTTTTTCATCCAGTCTCATGAAATGGCTCTAAATCTACTATTTGTCCCTGTTCCTTTCCACCCTAACCTCTCTGCAGGAGGTTAATGTGTACATTTAGCAAGTTCATTGCTAAAATGGCCAAAGATTTACCCACACTCTGCCTTCCATCCAGGCAGATGAGCACACTCTGTATTTCATGTTCCTACTCACCACATCTGTGCTCATGCCCTGCACCTACCTGCATCCATGCCTTTCTTCTTTCACAGTGTTCTGAGTTGCTCAAGAACAGAGAACCAGCATTTCGAATCCATAGGGTACAGTTCCTCTCTGTGACAGCTGTGACTGCTGGCAAGGGTCTTTCTCCAGGGACCAAAGAGTTTCTAGTGCAGGGTCTCATTGGAGGAGCCGAACGTCTTCCTGGGATGTTGGAGCCTTTAATACTGTCAATATCTAGCTGGATTTGGGGCAAGTTCATTTTGTATGAACACAAGGAAAAAATGAGATGTAAGTTACTAGTAAGTGCTGACCTCATGAATCCCTTCAAATTCCTAAGGAGGGTTAACATGAACAATGTGATGACAGTGGATATTAGGAAAAATGAACCTCCCATTTCAGAATGAAGAAATCTCACCTATTTAGAAGACACTTCTGAAACAACTCTTTTTCTGTTTTGTGAAAAAATAAAACAAAATTTCATAACAAAAATAAGAGACAGCTGGACATTGACAATATTAAAGGCTCCAAAATCCCAGGAAGATGTTCGGCTCCTCCAATGAGACCCTGTACTAGAAACTCTTTGGTCCCTGGAGAAAGATCCTTGCCAGCAGTCACAGCTGTCACAGAGAGGAACTGTACCCTATGGATTTGAAATGCTGGTTCTCTGTTCTTGAGCAATTACTCTATTTTTAACCTCTTTAAAAATGTAACTTTCTGGGAATTATATCTTATTACATCTATGTTAATTTTTTCCTTCTTAACACATAAAAGCTTTCTCTTCTCCAATCTCAGGCTGTGAAACCAATCTCCTTTCATACAGTGTTGGCAAGACCATAATTTCAGAGCTGTCTATTGAATAACTGCATGTGTCTATTTATATTCAACATATGCATATATTTAGATATGTAGTTCTGTATGTATATTGATGGATAGATTGATGGAAAGATGGACGAACAGCCAAGAAGGGACTAATAAAGTCAAACAAATTAATATTCTTGCTGATTATATATATTTCATGCTTTGACAATGGAAAAGGCATAGAGAATCTATTTAGGAGACATGACAGAAACCAAAACTAAAATAACATTGCTAAATAGCACATTGTTTAAAGCTATTCTGGCTGCTATAACATAAATGTCATAGTACAGTCTGTTTACAGCAAATATTTATTTCTTATTATTCTGGAGGCTGGAATATCAAGACGAAGACACCAATGCCTGGGTATGGGTGGTGGCTCCCTTGCTGTTCACAGACACTGCTTTCTCCTTGTGTCCTCACATGCAGGAAGGAGTGGGCAGCTCTCTGGGGTCGATTTGATAAGGATGCTGATCCCATTTGTGAGGGATCCACATCCATGACCTAAACACTCTCCAAGATTTGCATTTCCAGATACCATCACACTGGTGATTAGGCCACATGCTACATAGGAAATGACAGGAGCACGTTGCAAGGCTACAAAAGTTCCAAGGATGAGATTATTGATCTAAGCAACATGTTGTTCTATTTTAGTTATTTTTGCTGAAACTAAAAATAGTGTCCTATAAATTGCTAAATAATGAGAATGTGTTACAATGTTCAAATATTTAGTATTTTTTTTATATCTTACAGCACAATGTGCCACTAACAGACAAAGCATCTGGAACCTGATTAATAATACTTGGATGTTACTTACCAGGCTAGTGGGCTAATCCAGCTCTCAATATCTCTTCATAAGAACCATCATTATCCTGTAAATGGCAGCTTATTCTGATTAGTGCCACTGTCAAAACTTAGGCAGGTTTCTGCTATTTACCTCCAAAGAAAGGCATTGGTGAAATTTCTTGAAATGATTTTGTGAGGCAAGGCCAGTCTGTGAATAGTCAAGGAAGAATATCCCAAATTTCTTTGTCCCAAATGTATAATATTTCATATTGAGTTCAGTAAATGTAATACTCAGCCTATCTCAGTATCTAGTACTTTCAGTCTGTCTAAATAACTCTTATTTCTACATATTTAATATCATCCATACATTAGCAAGAACTGTCATAGTAAATTCCCTATTTTCTGAATTTAGTTTCCTTACAATGGAATGGATAGTGAAGAATATTTTTGCTCCCTAAAATAACACGGTGAGTATTTGCCCAAATATAATCAAGATATAAATCTCAACATATGTAAGTCAAAATTTGGAAGCATCTTAGGAACAGAAATAATTGCCTTCTAATATTATTTCTGTCAGACAAAAGGCCTTATTTCAGGAGAAAAAGATGTATAGATGAATAATTTTTAAGAACAGATTTTTACCAAGAAACAGTAAAGTGACTGAACAATCGTATGAGACTCAGCAGCGTGATTTCCAATTCATGTGCTCATTTGCTCATTCATGCATTCTACCGTGGAAGAAACTACATCAAAACTCAATTTTCACTGTACTTTGCAAACTCCTCTGATTGAACTCAGATAATTTTTCCTGGATTTTGTAACAGGCTGAGTGCTTTGAGGGATGAGTGTCATGATCTGCTACATTAAATACACTGCCCTACTCAAGGTGCAAATTCAAAGAAACTATTTTTTTAGCATAGAGTAGGACATAAGAGAAAACAAGAGCAAAGACTGTAAGTGGGTGTTTAGCAGTCAGCTCACCAAAGAAAAAAATAAAAATAAAAACACCTCTAGGTTAAAGGATTGGTCAATTTCCAATACTCCTGGAGTGACCAATGTCAAATGATTCACTTGACATCACCAAACCTTGAGCGTAAAAGCCCTCATGCATCCAGGCAAACAGCTCCAGCTTACAACCAAAGCCTTCGCTCTGAAGCAGAGTAAGAAATAAAAAGGAAAAGTTAAAAAATAAGTTAAATAAGTGGTAGATGTGAAATGCAGGGAAGAAAAAATTACCAAAATGGTCAGATCTGCTCAAAGAAGTTTTTAATAGAGAAAGTTTCAAATTCCAATTTTTAATTGACAAATAATAATTATATATATATCTGTTGGGTAGAATGTGATGTTTTGATGTATGTATACATTCTAGCAAATTAAATCACACTAATTTATCTATAATCTCACCATTTGTCTTTTTGTGGTAAGAATGTTAAACACTTATTTTATCAGCTTTGAAATATGCAAATCATTGCTATTCACTGTGGCCTTTCAGTGCAGTAAAAAACTAAAACTTACTCCTATCTTTTGATGGCTTGTATCTAGATGCCCTCTCCCAAAGCCTATGAAGTCATAAATGGGTATCTTAGTTACTTTTTACTCATCACTGAGACAAAATACCTGATGCCCAAAGTTGGGAAAGGAAAGGTTTATTTCTTACAGTTTTTGGAGGTTTCAGTCCATACTCAGTTGGCTCCAAGGCAGGGTGGCATGGCAGGGCCACAGTTCATGGCGGCTGCAAACCGCAAATGGGAACCAGTGAGAGAGAGACACACCTTCTTCCTGCCATTACATCACATCCTGGCTCCACCCCCTAGGAGGGTGTAGCACTGACACCACAATCCAAGCACTAGACAATGAACCAATCACAAATGCACAATGCAAATACATGAGGCCTGGGGACCACCAACATAAACCATGATATTGGGCTTCTATCAAGGTTGCGATGCTGGAATTGATTCATGGTTCAATGCTAGGTTTAAGGCTGTCCTACTCTGGGTGTAAGTACTACTTGCCCTAAGGGTGATAGCCTAGATAGGCTATAAGGGACAGAAAGAGGGTCCCTGTTGGTCATATTTTGCTTGCTACTTCACTGCCTTCTGCCTGAGGAGAAAGAGTTCATGGAGCACAGAAGACAGCAAAGTAAGCAAGACACCCAATGGTTTCTCCTCTGCAATGACCCTCTGCCATGCCATCTTGCCTTGGAGCCACTTGATTATATCTTTTCTACTCTTTGTTTCTCTGAGAATTGTTTTGCTTTAGAGCCCATATGGAAAGTAGAATATTATAAATGTAATATTTGTCATTCTGTATCTGGCTTATTTCACTTAACCTAATGTCCTAAATGTCCTTCCATGTGTGGCAAATGACAGAATTTCTTTTTGTAAAAGACTGTATAGTATTGCACTATGCATATCATATGGGTACGTAGGTTACTACTGTACACTGGCTATTATGAATAATGGCACTATGAAACATGAGATTGTAGATATCTCTCCTATTTACTATTTTTAATTTATTTAGCTGTATACCAAGAAATGTTGGTTAGATGGAAGAGAGGGATTTCAAAGGGTCATGTTTCAAATGTTAGAGAAAGGATGTCCTATGACCTTTCCTGTAGAGTTAGTATTTCACAGACCCATTTGCTGCAACTCAAACTTCATTTTTCCAATATGTAAGTGTACAAGTCAGCTTTCTGTTTATGAGACAAAATACCTGAGTCCCACAGTTTAGAGGAAGAAAGGCTTATTTGGCTCCCAGTTTCAGAAGTTGTAGTCTATGTTGAGCTGCCGCCAAAGTAGAACTATCATAGCATGGAAATCTACTCACTAAATTATACCCAGGAAGAAGCAAAGGACAAGGGAAAAGCCAGAAATAAGGGAACCAGGAATTAGGTATAACCCCCCAAGCTCAAGGCCCCAAGACCCACCCAGACTCATCCAGAAATATGGTTTGGTGCTTGCTTTGGAAACACTTACACTAAAACAGAAGCATTGTTTACTAATCTCCTAAGCAATTCGAGTTAATAATCAACATTAACCATTGTAATAAATCATTTTTCTCATCATGGTGTAAAACAAGGATTATAAACATGGACCATGGATGCCAAGTACCTGTGTTCAGAATCAAGCTATGGTGACTTAGGCAATATACTTCACCCCTCTGCCCAGCTCTTCACATGTAATATATTAATAATTGAACCATTTGTTGTAATGCAATAAAATAAAAGCAAAAATAGCTATGGAACAAGGAAAGAGAAAATAAAAATCCCTTTACAAACCAGGGAGACTTGCTGACAGGGATAAATTGCTACACAAAGATTTTACCCAAACCTGAAACAAAAATAATGTTTGGTATTTTGTCAAAACTCCCTGGGCTTCGGAGATTTCAGAGTGACCAGTCTGTCCTTGACATAAATGTGTCATGAACTTGCAAAATTTGCCACCAACCTGATTCACATCATTTCCCACCATGCACTTGTTCAATTCTTGCTTATACCCAAAGACTGCTGAGCTCTGCATTTCCCTCACTCCTTTTGTTATGGAAGCCTCAGTCCTGCCTTGCTTCACTGGAACACTAGTTCAGTTTCTAAACTGAACTTCTGTATCCCAATTTGCAAATCTATTCAGCACTGAAGTCAAACTGTCTTTGTTTAACTCCATTTGTAGGGGTTCACAGTAGACAGAATAATGGTCCCTTGAAAATGCCCCTATCTTAATTCCCAGAACTTGTAAAAATGTTTCTTTACATGGAAAAAGGATTTTTGTAGCTGTGATTAAGTAAAGGCCTTGAGATTAGAAATGACCCTGAACTACTAGGATAGTTCTGGTCCCACCATGGTTGTGTAAATCAGAAACAGTGAGAAAGGTAGTATATTAGACTCGATAAAACCAAGCTAATGAGAATTTTTAAAAACACTAGGAAGAATAAGATGAATATATAAAGGAAATGGGAATCTGAGAATATAATGAAAAAGAATAAAGTGTGAATGATACAATGCTAGGAGTAAGTTATGCTGAATTGTGAAGAGGTAATTTTATTGAAATGAAACCTGTGAATAGCTCAGTAGTAAGGAAAAACCATTCTCAGTATTATCTTTACTTGATTTTCTCCCAAAATATCTTCTATTCCACAATATCAGAAAAAGAATCTGTCAAAATTTGAAAGACCATATCTGTGGAAGTCAGCTGAGACCTCAGGAAGAGAGAAGTCATATAAATGCAATGTGTTATTTTGGTGTCGGGTAAAGGTTGCCTAGTCAGTTTAAAGAGTAAACAATGGAAACTGCTTATCACAATCCCAGCAATACTGGATTGGGTCCTGGTGATAATTCTGAAAACCATACAAGCAGAAGTGCATAATACTCTGCACTGAGTCAGATCTTCCTGAAGGTCTCGCAAAGTGTCTCTCATGCTTATGAAACTATGTTTCTAGAAAATCTGTGTTACAGCTTGCATCTAGACGTTCCCCCAATGCCTTATGTGGTCATAGGTTGGGGGTTTTTTCAGAGATGGCTGAATCCCAGAGTATGAGATGCTAGGATTAAAGGTGTTTGGTGTTTGGTTATTAAATGAGCCTACTGATTGATCTGGCACCACTTTAGTCCTTGTTTCAGAGATAAAATACGAAAAGGAGTAGAAAGAAACTGCTAAGGTGGTTTTTTGGATCTCCTGCTTACTTTGCTACCATTTGCCTGCTATGAACTATTTGTCCTCTGTAATGCCTGTCTGCCATGCCAACCTGCCTTGGAACCAGTTGATTATGAACCAAAACATATACAAACTGTGAACTAGATAATCTTTCCTCCTTTAACTTTGGGTGTCAGGTATTTTGTCTCAGCAATGAGAGAAAGTAAGAAAGACAAGCCCTAAGAACATGGTTACTTGAAAAGTTTTGATCCTACTCTATTTTTAATAAATATCTCTTATTTGTCCTTGGCATTAGCCCAGATCATTTCATCCTCTTCTGAGTACCAGCAGTGGCCACCAAATGCCACAAAATCTGCAGGGCAATCTCCCCACAGTGAAACTTAAAAGAGGAGGCAAAGATGTTGTGATCTGGATTCCACATGCCTGACACTCCTGCCTCACATGACGCACTGTCAGTTTCTCCCTGGGTATAGAGCCTAAGAGATGATAAAATCTGCCAAGAAATGGTTTATCTGTCCTGCACAGATGCAAAAAAAAAAAAAAAAAGAAAAGCTTTGTCAATTTCTCTGGCACGGTTTAATCAGATGCCTTTGGATGTGGGAAAAGAATAAAGTCTGCTTAATAAACATGTCTTGCTTAAAAACTCTTTGTAATAGCTCAATATTTGTTTCCTTTTATTCCCTTTACTTTTTTTTTTAATGCCTTTGAAAGCTGCCATTTGAAGCAGGATGGCTGAACTTTCCCAGCTCAGCGTGCTCACACAGATGAGAAGAGAAACCGCTATTGTGAGCCTGCTCTTCTTTTTGGCAAATGAGATAAGGCTCAGAAAAAAGCTGCCACGCTGTCCTGAAATTTAAGAAGACATGCAACCAAGAAGCGCCTGGCGCTGAGCTTTTAGGAATGCTCTTATATTATTTATATGAAGACACAAAGATACAAAAAAGCATCTTTCTTGTAAGGAAGGAAATAGGGCACATCAACACCATGAACAAACTAATCAACTACCCCAACAGCATGAAAACAAAGCAGACATAAGGTTTTTCTGTGGAATGAAACTTTCTGGGCATTGGATATTTTTAAGACCTGGAAAATAATAATTTCAATGGCTTGCTTATTTTCTTTTTCAGAAACTGTAACTCCCACTCTTTTAAAAAGTAGGTTGCTTTTACATATTATGGACTGTGAATAGCTTCACCTCACACACTAAAAAATAAAAGCAGCTGTCTTTCCAAACTTATAACTGACTCATAACTGACTCACACTCATATCCATAGATGCCATCATCCATCTGGGAGAATCCATGGCATGTGGCCATTGCACATTGTAAAGGTTTTTCTGGAGATCACTAAACAAATATTTCTTGTACAAATATTATTGTGTCAAGCTAGGGATCAAGCTAGATTGAAAGAACCCAAAGTGTTCTGTTTAGTACCTGTGACTTTGGTATACTAACTTAACTCCTCCATAACCCAAATCTACCCAGAAATAAGCCCTAGGACTTTGGGAAACAGTAAATGGGATAATGGACGTAAACTCATTCTGAATATGAAGTGCATGTGTTCATGACATTTTTGCCCCCGACATCCTTTTATAGACCAAAAGAATTTCCATAAGAGATATTAGAGAAGTATGTATCTGAAATGATTTCCAAATAAACTACTCTAGTGGTCTGAATAAATTCTCTTGCTACTGTTTTTCTTTGATTTATAATGCCTGGTGATACATTTTTACATCAATTCACAAATCACATTCTAAAACAACATTCCCTGAAAAGTGTTAAATTTATGAGATACTATCTTAGGCCAAAATGACTCACACTGACAACCTGAAATTAATCAACCTCTTGGTCCCACATTTTGCTCATTAAGAATTTTTGCTTTATGAAATTGAAACTCACGATCATTCACATGTGTAAGAATCAGTTGTTAGAGAGTATTCCCTTCTATGTACACACCAGCTTAAAAGTTCGAATGCTTTTGTATAATCCAACAGTGACCACTCTGTAGAGCTCTAAGCACCTTCCTTAGTCCTCCAAGGGTGGAAATTCCTTTTCTCAGTCTCCTTTCAACCTAGAATGTAATGGGACACACCACTTTCCAGTGAAGCATAAACAGGGTTATCTGAGGGAATTTTGGTACACTTTTCCTGATAATAGTCAATGATTGACACTACTTTTCCAATTTCTGCCTTGAGCAAGGAAGGATGGTGGGGAGGGAGTAGATATCTTAAAAGCATGAAGCCCAAGGAAATTATACTGAGTTTGGAGAGGAGAGATAAGAGCCCAAGCCTACATGCCCTCCTGGAAGCCCCACACAGTACTGTTCCTCTCCTGATGACCCCACACCGCTTGTTACTTATGTCTTTTGTTTAAACCAAGAAAAATAAAAAATAAAACCAATCAAAATAAATGAGAGTAAATGATACGGGACTTCAAAACAATAGAAAATCAACAATACTTACCATAATACCTCTTGTTGTCTTTAAAATAGGTGCAGGTATTTTCAGATATAGTAAAGATCAAACAGAACAGAATAGAACCAATAAAAACAAAACAATGAATGCAATAAAGGACTTCAAAACAAGACAATAGCAAATGCAAAATCGCTATCATAATATATCTTGCTATGTTGAAATAGCTGCCCTTACCATTGGATATAATAAAATCAAACAGAACAGAATAAAACCCAACCCAACAAAATAATGAAAATGATACAGGACTTCAAAACAAGATAGTAGAAAATTAACAATGGCTACCACTTTCAGAAGGAGATCCCCCCTAGCTGTTACACTGTGTATCCTCTGAATAGATGATCAGACAACTGGCCCTAGACCAGCAAGGTCAGTGAAACACCAAAACACCACAAGCATCAAATTGCATTTCACCTCAATAGCTATTATTGCAGCCTGTGTTTCTCTGGATCCACCAGTCACTTATGTGGGCAGGAAGCTTTTCTTGTTTGTCAGTCTGCACTCCAGAAGGCACTGGGATTTTGCTTTCCCTCTGCCGTCAGCAACCCACTCATGACACTGGTTCACAGGGAGGGCTTGCTTCTTGTTGAATCACTGTTCTCTCCCCCCACAGCCCATGACTTATGTTTTTGAAACTTTTTCTATTTTGTTTTATGCAGTCAAATGAATCCCTAATTGAAATACTGGGATCCAGTTATCAAGGACCTAAGTCACAATGTTGTAGTCAAGTCTCACTTTCCTAGCCCATCTATCATAGATGTTCCCATTTTTTTAGGCCAGAGTAGCCAGAACATTTTTCAGATGAACAGATATCCACCACTTGTTCTTGGTTTGGAAACCAACTGAGGCTGAGGCTGAGGTAGTTTGAATTTGGTAGTTAACAATTTTGTAAACATGGAGACTAACCTAACCTACTGACTACATACGCCTATTTTAAGGCCATCTCTGGTGACCTTGATAGCAGAGAAGGTAGGCAAATGATATCTGTCATGTTGCTCATTCTTTTCCGTGCCATTTAATGTGAAATTAGAGCAGGGAGGAGGTACTAAGTAAGTGAATTATTAAGGTCTTTCTTCAAATGTCACCTCTCAAGATAGGCCCTTTTGGACCATACTGTCAGAAAAGAATCTCTGCAGACCCTTCGGTATTGGTCAAAATTACGTAACTATAACAGTATCCTGAAATGGATAAAATTATAAGAATAAAAGGTTTATCATGGCTCACAGTTTCAAATGTTTCAACCCATTGGCTCTTGACACTGTTCTTTTATGGCCTGTGGTGAGACAGAACATCTTGGCAGGAACACGTGATTGAGGAAGCTGTTCACCTCACAACTGCCAGGAAGCAAAGAAAACTGACAGGAAGAGAAGGGTACCTATATTCCATTATGGTTTATATCTAGATGAACCCCGCCTTCCAAAGCCTCATACACTCACAGGTGGGACTTGGGCAAGGTGGTTGGTAATATGGTATAATAGTTATGTGTTTGAATGGTGATTGGATTGTGGGACATTATAGCTGACTTGCTGTTAGGTGCAGTTTAGTCAGAAGAGATGGATAACCTAGAAAAATATGTGTTCCTTTCAGTCCTTCCCTTGACTTCCTCTGTTTCCTGTCTGTCATGACTGAACAACTTTCCTCTGCCCAGGTACTTCCACTATGTCACCCACCAATCAAGCAAGGATTGAAACTTCTAAAACATGAGCCAAAATAAAATTCTCCTCCCTTAAGCCACTAGTGTTGGGGATTTTTGCCCAGCAACAAGTTGTGACAAATACAATCAATTAGAAATATTTCTCTTGGGGAGTTCCATTCTGCAGAATCCAAAATACATCAGTCAGGATCTAGTCAGAAAACAGAGTCCATTCTACATACTGCAAAACATAATTTGATACAAGGCACTGGCTACCCAGGTAATGAAGTAGCTTAGAGGCCAAGTGGGAGTGAAATATCCCTAATATTACCAATAATATATCTTTACCAACCTAGGGATGGGAAGTGAACAAAAGGAGACACATGTGTTACCAAATTCTAGAAGTTTCTACCTCAGTGGACTTTCCCATTGGAGGATGGAACCATTAGTGGGGCCTATGGGTCACAATCTGGAGCTGGAAAAAACACAGCTCAAAGAAGAGGTGAGAGAAATACCTACTCCACCAGAAGATCAACAGCAAAGACACGAGGAAAACCCAATCCCCTGTATTTACAGAACAAAGCAGAGAGGACTCAGGAATGGATGTAAAAACAAACCAGGTAAACAAGCAGTACATTGGGCGAGGCAATCCCAGCAGCTGAGCATTCATGTATCCAGAAGGAGCCTTAGAAGAGATTAACTAAAGGAAAATAACTATCAGCAACATCTCTTCATATTATGTTTTATTATATCATAGAACTGATAAAAAATATGCTTTAGTCTAATTGATATTATCAAAAAAACTAAACCTCTAGAGAAGAAATTAGTAGTGGCCATTAACAGTATTTGTGCACTCGTGTCAGTTTCTTAACAGAAGGATATTTGCAATTTCAAAAAGATAAAGAAAAACATGAATTATTTTAGGGAGGGAAAGATGCTATTTCAACAAGACTAAATATCCTGACATTTAAGTTTTGAGTATAAAAGTCTGAGGAATCAAAATAGTATGGACAAGTTTAACAAATTAAAATTTCTAATTTATATTTTTCTAAATAAAGAAAAAATAATAACTGTTTTCCTAGGATTTGGTTAGAGAGTAATGGCCCAACCAGAAGTAAAATTATGAAAAGTTACAAAGAAGGAAGTATCGTTAGCCATTTTGGGCAAAGGGCTTAGAGATGAAGGGTGACCACGGGTCCAAGTACTAAATGAACATCACAGAACGTTATTCCTGCGGTTAACATATTTGTCGGTGGTTTGTTTGAAAAGATTGGTCCATGGGCAATAGTTTTTCTTACTTAAAAGTCAAGTGATGGGAAAAAATTATCAGGCTAGAAATCACACATTGTTTTTCTTTCCTGTTTTTATAGGAACATTTATACATGCCAATTACCTTATTGATTTCAGAAGTTGAATAAAGCTTCATTTATCTGGAAGTCTTTAATCTGACTCACGTTAGAACTACACTAAGTTTTTGCCCTTATTAGCATGAACTCTTTCTTACATAGAACCTAAATGAATGATCAGATACATTCAAATATTTAAATAGTTCAATAGAAAAAGTTTGTCAATATATTCAAGTATTATAAAGGAATTGATTTAAGCAATCACTTTTCATAAACATCAAAATTAGCCTTGCCAACATGTCAAAGAAGATCCTGAATTCCTTCTTTGTTATACCACCCTGTGGAAGTTTCCTTTAAATTGTAATATGCACTTAAAAATAATCAAGCAGTTAAAAAAATAAAGTAGAATTTGCTAGCTCAGACAAGTCCTCTTTTGCATTCTTTCAGATATATAAAATCTTGCTATGTGAGTTTACAAGTCATCTTTATTCATTGCTTATTAATCAGCACTTATGGGGTGCACCATTGGTGCATCAGCATTTATGGTGCTGAGGTGGCACCATTGTAGGAAGACTTGAGAATATTCTTAACAGTATGAGCAAGAAGGAAATGAAATGCTTCTGCAGTGTGTAAATAACTTAAATATTTCCTTATCAACAAAATGAGTATAGCAACAAAAATATGTAGTTGTCTATTTCTCTAGGTTAACTGTCAAGGAACAGTGAAATATCTAAGTGTCATGTAAGGATGACAAGTGACATGAATGCTAGCAGGGGCCCCAAATTCCCCATTAACATGGTTGCTTGGAAAGTTGGAAGGAATGTCAACAAATGGTGGGGACTAAGTGGCTTAAGTATTACTTGGATCTTGCTTTTTGTAGCTACAGACTTTTTCCACACTTTCTGCTTCTCATCCTCAGGGTTCTGTGAGTTTCTTGATATCAAGTTACCTCCCATCTGTCCCTCATAGATCCTTTTAACAAATCCTCATTGAGTATTTACTGTTTGCTTTGCTCTAAGAATAAAATAGTGAACGAGATAGGCTGTCTCCTACCCTGTGTGGCTCAGTTGTCTTTCTATATACTAGGTCTGTGGAATGCCTTATAAACACCTTACATTCATAGCTCAGTTCAAGCAACATTTGCACGGGGAAGTTTCCCATTGCTGGCTTCTATATATGGTTGTTCATTCACTGATGAAAGGGTGATGGCTGTCAGCCTCCCAACCCGGACACTGAGCTCCAGACCAAGAACACAAAGGCGAATTAACAGCACTGGCTTCAAGATCTGAAATAACCTGTGGACAGAAAGGTCAAATAAATATCTGCAGACTTATTAACACCTACTATGTGGGGCTCTTGTTTTTTTTCCATATTCATATTCCAGATCTGAGATGGGAACTGGCATTACTTTTGTCTATTAAATATTAAAAGTATTCACTTGTTAAAAAAAATGAGCACACACTGGTTTCATTTTAATCAGTCTTAGTTAATGTCCCAATGACTTTCTCACTGACCTTGAGAAAGTTTTGAGAGCATTGCCAGACTACTTGATCTTTCTTGGTTTTGTTATTCTATTCAAATTCAATATTTCCATTATCAAATATAAAAATATTATTCCCTAATTTCTTGAATTTATATGATTTTATTCCATGTATGTTATATCTATGTATGTTATGATTTATTTCTACATATCTCTGCACAGCTTCATCTACTCATAAGGGGCTTTGAGGAGGTTACTGGATCCTAGGTATGTGATACTACATCATGAGTATGTGATTAGCTCACCAATGGTCTTACAACTCAGTGTGATGTTGGGAGGTAAGGCCTGGTGGTAAGAGCTGGGTCATACATACACCTTCTTCCCTTGATGACTCTGCTTCTCACCACCATCTCATGAACCATTTCTCCTCTGCTATGCCCCTCTGCCATACTGTCATGCCTTGGAGATTGCTGACTATGAATGAAGTCTCCACACACTGTGAGCCAAATTAAATCTCTCCTCCTTTAACTTGTAGGTGTCAAGTGTGTTATCCCATCAGTGAGAAAGTAACTAAGCCAATATAGCAGTTATTATTATAGGTGGTTTTCAAAATTCAATTAAATGCTGGTAAATATTTCAAACTATGTATATGTGAATTTATTAGGGTTATCTAATATTTGCTTTGTCTTGCTTATAAAAAGATATTTCCCATATATTTAATAGCTCAAATAAGTGTAATAAATTAAATTTATAAATTTAATACTCTCAAGTTTTCTTAAATATTCCAGCACTGTGTGCAAGTATTACTAAATTATCTTATGGCTTTCAATTTAAAATAATAAGTCTAAAATTAACTCTACGATTACACATTTTAATTAGGACTCATGAGTCTAATCCCTTGGACACTCTATGTGTCAGTTTTTAAAATATTACAATTGGTTGGAACTTAGGGCGCTGAGCCAACCAGCATCCAGCCTGCCACCTAATGGCGCTTGGGCTTAGAATCAAATACCATATCCCCCTTTGCCCCCATTAGCAATTGGGATCCAGGGATCTGGGTATCTCTTGGAAGGTGACCATATGTGGTACAGCAAATTTCCTTCTACTATCTCTGAAGGCAGATATTTTTATCGCTGTTTTGCTTTGTCCTGATTAACGGTGTTGCTCTATTCAATATTCTGTTTTGATGTGTTCTATAATTTTGTATATTTCTTTTGATTTTGCTGTACCTAATAGAAGAACAACTATTGTGAAGATAACGAGATATACAATGGTGCCTATTACTGTTGTCCTGGTGACCTGCTGTGATGTTCTGTGCCAATTTCACTATACTGTCTCAATTGGCTTTATTCCATACTGTTTTGTTGTGTATTACTACCTCCAAGTTAATAAAAATTAAATAAAAATAAAACAATAGAACATGAGAAAACAAGGTAACAAAATACCTCCAAAAACTCCCAACTCCACCAAAGCTGATCCATGTGACATGAATGACGAGAAACTCAAAAACAAAACAACAGAATTATATAAGGTGATTAAAAAGGAAATAACAACAAGACAGATCAATAAGGTACTGAGAAAGCTGAAACATGATATAACTAAACACATAATGGACTTAAAAAGCAAAAAGAGGAAAAGAAAATGTTCTAAAGGATATAACTGCATGTATGTTTAAGTTTGTGGGATTGATAACCGTATTACTAAGTTTTTGTTAGAATGCTGAACAGAACTGTTTGCAGCCTCACTGTTTGTCCACTTTGTATGCCTTAATTTTGTAACATGAACAACTATTTCTAAGAAGACAATATGTAATTTATCAAGTAATGATTTCTTAATGTGTTTTTTAAATTCTGTATTATTTCTACCCTTTTTTCTGTTTTGCTTTTCTTTCTCTTTAAATAAAATTTTTAAAAAATAAATAAAAATAAAATAAAATATTACAATTACTTAAAATATGAAATGTGTGTATGCTGCGTGTGGCCTGCTGCACATCTATCCAGTGTACTCCCCCCACCCATGGAAGCTCAGAGTGTCACTCAGAATGTGGATCCCCATCCAACGACCCCCAAGCAGCTGAGGAGCCTCCATGCACCATGTGGAGGCTGCTCTGAGCATAATCCACCCAGCCAGGGAGCCCCTGTGCATGTTCAGGTCCTGGTAAGGCCCACCAAGTGACCTCAAGCAGCCAAAGAGCTTTGATGCACAACATGGGACCTGCTGAAGGTCTGCTCAGCATACTTTACCCAGCCAAGGAACCTCATGGGGCAGCTCAGAACCTGGTAAGCCCTGCCCAATGACCCCCATTCATATGTGGAGACTCCTTCCAGTATAGACAGCCATCACCAACTCAGCAAGCAACTGGGACTTTACAATTAGCTGCCCTAGCAAATGAAACAAGCAAATAAAAAAAAAGAGCAAAATACAATCTCCAACCTCCAGCCCATCCCAAACAAGTCCAGGAAACATGCATGTAAAAGAAAGTATAAGTCACACACCTGAAATTTCTGAAACCATAGCAATTTCTGAAACAATAGCAGCTCCATGACGCTGTAAAGGAAATCAGATCAGAAATTTCTGAAACCATAGCAGTTCATGATGCTGTAAAGGAAATCAGATCAGAAATAATCTCCAAGGTAAAACAAGAAATGATAAACATAATGAAAGAAATTCTGAACACATCATCTAAAGAAGACAAAGTTTAAAAAAAAAGAAAAGCATTGGAAAAAGAAGGAAATCTTGAATTAACAATATAAGAAAGAATGCATGAAACAGATTCAAAGTAATATCCAGGAAATCAAAAATTCAACAGAAAGCTGGAAAAAGTGCTTACACAAATATGAATATATATTTTCAGACCTCAAAGACAAGATTGCAGCTAGTGAACAGAAAAGGAAAAATCTCTTAAAAAGAACAAGGAACCAGGAATTAACAATTCAACAATTGCAAGATGATTCAAAGAAAAACAATATATAATAGATATATTTCGATATATAAAATGAAAAAGAAAGTGAGAACACAAATGATATAAAAGTACTGTTTATAGAAGTAATAGCAGAAAACTTCCCAGGCATGGGGAAAGAAACTGACATGAAGATAAGTGATACATATGGAACTCCAATTAGCAATGACCAAAATAAATCTCCACCCAGACACATAATAATCAACATCCCTGAAATTCAGCATAAGAACAGAATATTAAAATCTGTTGGAAAAGAGAAATAAATAACCTATAAAGGAAAGCCTATCAGAATCATGGCGGTTTCTCAACACAATGAAGTCAAGAAAAGTATTTCAAATTTTAAAAGAAAACAACTTCTAACTCAGACTGATGTACCTGGCAAAACCATCCTTCAAAATTGATGGAGAAATAAAATACTTCCATGGCAAACAACTGAAGAACTTCATGACCACCAGACCAACACTACAAAGAGTAGTGAAAGACATTCTAGATAGACATAAAAATGACTATGATTTGAAGAACAATAACAAAAAAACTACCAAAGGGCAAACAATTAAACAGAAGGGAAAGGTAGAGAACCAACAGCAGAAAGATAAGAAGACAAAAATAAACCAATATATATTACTTATAACCATTAATGTAAATGGCCTCAATTCACCAATTAAAAGAAACAGACTGGCAGCATGGGTCAAAACAACATCTAAACCAAACCCACCTAACCCAAAAGGAAATTTATAGACTAAAAGGCAAATGATGGAAAACAATACTTCATGTAACAGGAACCCAGAAAAAAGCAAGGTAGCTTGTCTGTTTGCTGATAATGTGAAGAGATAAAGAAGGTCAGTACATATTAGTTAGTGGAAAACTTGAAGCAGAAGAGATAACCATCATAAATATATATGCACCAAATATGGGATCTAGTTGTAAAACACAAATATTGGTAGACATGACAAATCAAATAAGTAACAACACAATTATAACAGGGACATTGACATCCCACTGACACAAAGAGATAGATCCACTAGACAATAATCCAGCAAATAAATAACAGAACTGAATCAAACTTGTGAACAAATGCACTTTGTAGATATCTCCAGAGTGTTCCACCCACCCAGCAACATCAGAATACACGTTCTTCTCAGCTGCATATGGGACATTCTCTAAAATAGACAATATACTGGCCCATAAAATATGCTTAATTAAATACAAAGGAATAAAAATTATTCCATGCATATTATCTGATCATAGTGTCATGAAACTAGAAATTAATGACAAAAGAAACTGCAAAAATTCCATAAACACATGGAAATTAAATAATTCCCTCCTGAAAAATCAAAGGGCCACAGAGGAAATTAAACAATATTTACAGCAAATAAAAATGAAAATACCACTTACCAGAACCTGTGGGATGCAATGAAAGCAGTCCTCAGAGAGAAAATTATTTCAGTGAATTCACACATCAGGAAAACAGAACAAACACAAATAAACAACCTGATGCTACACCCCAAACATCTAGAAAATGAAGAGCAAGTCAAGTCCAAAGCTCAAAGAAGAGTAGAAACTATAAAGATCAGAGCAGAAATTGACACAATTGGAACTAAAAAATATATAAAGAATTAATGAATCAAGGAGTTGCTTCTTTGAAAGAATAAATAAAGTTGATAACCTCCAATCAACCTTATCAAAAAAAAGGAAAAGCTCAACTCAAATTCATGCAATAGGAATGAAATGGGTTAAATCACTACAGACCCTATGGAAATACAGATCATCAATATTTGCTTTGAAAACCTTTATTCTCATGGGTTCAATAATATAGAAGAAATGGACAGATTACTAGAAACATATGAATTACCAAATCTGGGCCAAGAAGATGGAAAACTGCTGAATAACCCAATTTCAGTGAATGAAATTTCTAGATCTAATAAACAAATTCAATAATGTAGCTGGATACAGTCAACACTTGAAAATCAATAGCCTTCCTATACACAAACAACAAACTCACTGAGAGATAAATAAGGGAAACCACACCCTTCACAATAGCATCCCAAAAAATTAAACACTTAGGAATCAATCTAACAAAGAAAGTAAAAGATCTATGTATTGAAAATTAAAGTACTCTGAAAAAAGAAATTGAAGAGGTTTCAGAAAATAGAAAGACAGTCCTTGTTCATGAATAGGAAGAACAAACACTGTGAAAAGGGCCAGTCTCCCAACATTGTTATACAGATTTAATGCAATTCCAATCAAAACACCATAAACCTACCTCACAAATATAGAGAAACCATTCCTAAAATTCATCTGGAACCAGAAGAGAAAGATGATTCTGGGTAACAAAGTCAAGACAGGAGGCATCACAATCCCTGACTTGAAATTATACTACAAAGCTACAGTGATAAAATCAGCATGGTACTGGAATAAAAACAGGCCTGAAGATCAATGGACTAGATAAGAAGATACAGGCACAATTACAAACACACTCAGCTATCTCGTCTTTGACAAAGGGACCAAATATGTTCATTGGAAGAAAGACAACCTGTTTAATAAACAGTGCTAGGAAAAACTGGCTCTTCATATGCCAAAGACTAAAAATAGACCCATGTCTATCACCATGCACAAAAATAAAGTCAAAATGGATCAAAGATCTAAATATTAAAACAGAAACACTCAATACACCAGAGGAAAAAGTAGATGGAAATCTTGAAGACATAGGGGTAGGCAGAGAATTCATGAACAAAAGTCAAACTGCAAGGGAAACACTTCCCAGAATCAATAACTGAGATTTCATCTTGTTAAAAAATTTTTGCACATTAAAAGAAATCTCCAACAGAGTGAAAAGAAAACCCACATTAGGAAAAATTCTTACTCAACTGTCCCTCAGACCAAGAATTTCTATCTAGAACACATAAAGAATTTTTAAAAATCAAGAGCCCAAAATTCAAAGACCCAATCCAAAGATGGGCATTTGAGATGAATACACACCTTTCAGATGAAGAAATACAAATGGCAAATAAATATATGAAAAAATGTTCAGCATCATTGGTCATTAGAGAAATGCAAATTAAAACAACACTGAGATTCCATCTCACTCCAGAAAGAATAGCCAAAATCAAGAAATCAACAACGACATAAGCTGGAGAGGCTGTGAGGAGAAAGGAACTCTCCTGCACTATTGGTGGGAGTGTAGACTGGTGCACTGGTGGAAATCAGTGTGGAGGTTCCTCAAAAAGCTAGGAATAGAAGTCCCATTTAACCCAGCTATCCTATTTCTGGGCATTTTCCCAGAAGAACTGAAAACATCATACTACAGTAATATATGTTCACCCATGTTTATAGCAGCATAATTTGTAATGACCAAATCTTGGAAACAACCCAAATGCCCATCAATTGATGAATGGATAAAAATATGCAGCATTTTTCTACAATGGAGTACTACTCAGCTATAAAGAAGGATTGCATCGAAGCTTTTATAGGTAAATGGATGCAACTTGAGACCATATTCATAAATGAAATAAATCAGACTCACATGTATAAATACCATATTGTCTCTAAAATCTACAATAAACATTGCAAAAGGATAAGAAATTGCCCAAAGGGAAAACAACAAGGGATAGGAAAAAGGAGAAAAGAAGGAAGGGAAAAGAAAAAAAGATATAAATTTGGATGTATAAACATAAGACAGTTAAGATGATTATACTACTAATTCTACTAGTTCCTGGAAAAGAACAGTTAATACTCATATACTTAGATCAATTTTGCATGTTTATATTTGATAATCTAAGAAACTTTTGAAGATAACAATATGAAATTTAATGAACATGGTTAAATTCTATCATCTTGTTTGAAATCCTACATTGTTATTGTTTTGAGGTTTTCTTGTTGTTTGTCTCTTTATTTTTTTGTTTTTCTTGTCTGTGTTTTCCATCTTTTTAAAATAAAATTGGAAAAACTAAATAAAATATGAAATGCTGTATAAACAGATTACTCCTAACAACCAAAATGTGTTGATACTATAAGTTTGAATTACTTTATCCTCTTTGTTTTTAACTGTAAGTCTTCTTAAAGATAGACACATGTCTATCAATAAAGAAATTATATCACGGAAAGCAAATCAAGCCACCTAGTCAGACTGAGGAATCCCAATATTTGGTTTATAACACCAAATGTACAGGGTTTTTTCTCACACCAGTCAGTTCTTCTGATCTCTGAACAGCAATTAGATGGATATCCTGTGATTCTGCTCAATTTCAAAGTTAGAGCTGACTTTAAAGGTGAAGGTATCAGCTCGCTGATGCCC
This sequence comes from Dolichotis patagonum, assembly GCA_004027295.1. Classification (NCBI taxonomy): domain Eukaryota; kingdom Metazoa; phylum Chordata; class Mammalia; order Rodentia; family Caviidae; genus Dolichotis; species Dolichotis patagonum. The sequence continues at coordinate 22,629 of PVJX010021211.1, forward strand.
CCACTTCAGATGCCAGCCCCAAGGCCCTGACCTCTCATAATTCTAAACAACCAGCTAAAACATCAGTTCCCACAACTACGTACTTGAGTTCAGTGATTTGTTGAACAGGTTGCAGAACTCAGGAAACATTTTATTTGATACTATTAGTTTACTGTGAAGGATGTTATAAAAGATACAGATGAGGTAAATAAGATGAGGGCCAGAAGGGTCCAGAGTACAGGAAATTTTGCCTATAGAGTTGGGGTACACCCATCCCCAGGAATGTCAGTGCTTCCACCAACTTAAAAGCTTGCTGAACTTGGTTAGTTAGTGTTTTAAGGGAGCTTCATTATATTAGCATAACTGACAGAATCATGGGTACTGGTACTTCAGTCAACCTCCAACCTCTCTGCTCTCCCCAGAGGTTAGCAGTTGTGCTGGAAGTCCCATCTCTCTGATTTTACCTTGTTCTCTCTGGAAACCAGCTCCCTCTCAAAGCTATCTAAGGGGCCCTGGCCTCTACTCATTTCATTGTCTTGTGAAGGGCAGTCATCACTTGAAAGATTCCAAAGGTCTTAAGTCACATGTAAGGAATCTAGACTAAGATTGTATTGGTCAAGTTTCTGTTGTTGAAAAAAACAGGTATTTAGCATACAAAACTTAAAGAAAAAGGGGTTAATTTGGCTCATAGTTTAAGAAATTTCAGCCCATGGACTGCTGCCTTCCAGACAGAAACATCATGACAGAAGAGCATAGCAGAGGAAAGTTATTCAACTCAAGACAGCCAGGAAGCAGAGCAAACACACAAGAGCTAGAAAGGAGCAGGTCAGGAGCCAGATATAGCCCCCAAGATCATGTCTCCATTATCCACCCAGAGTCACTGAAATGTGTGCTCTCCTGAGCTCCTTGGTGTGTCTCAAGCCAATCACAGACACCAAATACTGTAATGAAAACTGCTCCTATATCCCCCCTTTACTTAGGAAGGGTTTTAGGAGCTCTGGACGAAGAACACACAAATCACAATGTCACAATATCACAAGTTCTTTATCAGTTATTACTTTGGAACAGGAGTGCTGACACCCCTGGAGATTTTTATTGGAACCATAATTATCGCTGTAAGCCTTTTCTTGTTTTGTTTTTTTAGTACATGCTTTTGCCCAAAAGAACTCTAAAGCCTTTGCCTCATATCACGTGATTTAATAGCCCTTTTCTTTTTGACTCACTTACTTCTGACCCAATTCTGCTGAAACCTCTTTCAGTATTACTGCCTGGTCCAGGGTCTGAAATCCTGTTGCCTCACAAAGGCAGAGCTTCTCATGCACTGCATTCAACTAACGGATTCCACAGGCTAACTCTGAAGAGTCAAGCTGTGGTCTTCTCTTCCTGCATCTGTTTAATGACAAAACATTTTTTTCATGTCATAAAAATTTGAGTTGGGCAGTTAGCCTGACCCTCACCTGCCTCTTACAATTTCCAGGAAAAAAAGGAAGGGTGAGTATGTTGTCTTCTCCATGCCCAGGTGATTTCTTCATGTAGAGTTAATTAATTTCAAAAAGAGAACATTCTTTCTTCATCTACAAAGAAACCTGCAGCAGTTGTATGCAGAATAACCTCCACAGTAATCTCTGTGGATGGCCACTCTGAGCACTTGGTGACTTTCAAAACTTCCCTAGTGTGACTTTATTTTAAATATTACAAATGAACAGACTGCTCTCGAAAAGTCACTTTTGACTCTAAAGTGCATCATCTTGGTATTCTGAGAACATACTGACTGTGTACCTTAGAGCTTTCCTCTTCTACAATTGAAAGGAATAACTCTTGTTCTGAGCAGTTTAAATAAATAGCCAGATAAATCAGGCATGGTAGAGCACATCTGGGAGGCTGAGGCATGAAGACGGCAAATTCAAATCCAGCCTAGCAACTTATCAAGACCTTGTCTCAAAATAAAAAATTTAAAAGGGCTGGAGATATAATCTAATGCAAAAATACTAGGTTCAATCCCTAGTACCATAAAAAATACCCTAAGGAGTGAGAGGTCTCAAATACAAAATTTGATTCTATTTTTAATTTAAACTGATTGACAATAATCTCTTGGAGCCTCAGTTTTCTCATCTGTAAAGAGACAGGTTTGAGTTAAATAGACCTGAAGTTTGCTTCAGTCTAAAAGATCAGGAGTCAAGAGGCTGAGCAAAGCAAAAGGAATCCAATAGCAATTATTTTTTATCATGACCGTTGTAAGTGGAAAGCCAAAGCAGTTAGAATTTTTCCTTCCAAATCATTTTCTTCAGGGTAGCAATATTTTCATAAACTGACCTGAACTTCCTAAGATAAGAAAAAATGTGAACTCTCAGGTGACCAAAATGGAATATTGCAAGGGAAATATGCTGTGAAAATTATGCTGAGATTGTTATCCTGATGGAAATTTGGTAAAGTTCTCCTTATCCTAGGGAAACCACTTAAGGTCAGACAATAGCATAAAGATGAGGATGTTATTGAAAGGATGCACTACTACATTTCCCCGACTTGCTTATACAACCGGCAGTTTTAGAGGTTTACTAGAAAATCCCTGCAGTGACTTGCAAGGCACATTCAAAGGAGACCTATTTCTCCCTGAAGGTGTAAGAGAAAAAAAAAAAACTTGGGTTGGTCAATAACAATTAAAAACACATGCTGCGTGTTACTATCCCCTGAATATTATTCTATGCATATCACAAACATGCTATCATAATTCCCATGTCATCATTACTACAACAAAAATGAGGGAACTCAGTTGAGAGAGGTGACATCACTTGTACAGACCCGCCCAAGCCAATGATTAATGAATTCAAGATCTGAATCCAAACCAATTCCGTATACGATACACTCTGTTTCCTCCCTCTTAGGAAAATGTGTGTGCCACTGTGGGGGCCTCCCTCAAATGATCCTTTTAAGTCAGCCCCCTTTCTACATAATGCAGGTGACATGTTGAAGGTAGATACTATTTAATATCATGAGAACCATTTAATTTTTAAACACAAGTCTACATTTCTGTTCTAAAATTCTGTTTCACCAGAGGGTTATTTGTAGAAAAAATTAAAATTCTTCAACAAGCTATCTAGAGCAAAAGAGTCCAGGACAAAAAGTTCACAGATAAGCAAAGACTAACTTCCAATGTACTGTCTAGTAGTAGGTACTCCAGGAGAGAAAAAAAAAGCAGAATTAATATTTTAAACATCATTAATGTAGAGTTTTTAATCATATACTTAATAAAAGACCTTTACCCAAATTTCCTAGACTTGGTAGTCAGCCAAATGTTCAAATTTCTCCCTTACTACTGAAAAAAGGAAGATCACATTTTGAGAAAAAAAAATAGTTATGTGCCCATATAAAGTAAAGAGAAAAGATAGATGTGTATATGACATGCCACCCACACACCCATGGTCACCCCTCCGCGATCACTTTGCAAAAACAAGTTGGTGTGTGGTGGGCGGACATGTGGCCTCCAGGTCAGTGTTCAGGAGTTCTGTGAGGAGTGAAATCTCTTACAGCTGTGACTGAATTACACTGCTTCTATTTTGATTTATAATACAAGACTCTGACCTCCTGTTATTTTAAAAAGTATAACAGCGAAACAGTTTTAAAATATGAAAAACTCTTACGTAAAGTGATTGAAGGTCCACAATACTTTTCATCCAGAATATTTTTGCTTTTCCAAAGAAGGGATCATTCAGTTCTTAAGACTAAAAGACAGCTTACATAATTCAAGTGGCCTCCATTCTGAAAGTCTAGTTCCCTCAAAACTTACATAACTATAGTATACAATCCAAGGGCCAAGGGACTATGAAAGGAGTACTCACTCATCCCTAGTTGTCCTTATCTGCATCTGTCCTTGATTCTCTTATCTTGCTCCCTACCTGTGAATTTCCTCTCTATATATATATCCTGTCCCACACACCCACATCCCTTTTAAGTCCCATCTGTCTGCCCATATACACGCATGAGAACACATACATTGTTGGAAACATACATATTAACACCACATTAGGACATAAGAACCAAGCAAATGAGACAGGCATTCATATAGGCAGCACTAGATCATCAGCCACTGAAGCCCTGGTGCATGGGAACCCACCAATACCAAGCACCACTATAAACACGTAAATATTTGAACAGCTTATTTTTCTGTTACATTTTTAACTCTTATTCTGTTCTGAGTAGAAACCATATTTCCCAAAAGGAACCTGATAAGGCAGTCTTTGACAACTTCTCAGGACATTTTTACTAGCTTTACCTAAGCTGTCAACATCCAAAGCATTATTTAAAAAAATAGCACATCTAACAAGTGCCCCAATAGAGCCAAAGAAGGGAGAAAGAGAATGGTTTTAGGGGAAATTTTATCTTGCTTGACAACAAAATCATCCAAGAGAGCTATGAGACCTCATTTCAGAATAAGAGCTTTATATTCATCAGGTGAATGTCTTCCAGAGATTAAACCGTGTGCACATGAGCTTCTCCAGGAAATACGAGAATGGGAATGGCTCAAGCTTAAACTCTAGGGAATGGGTGAAAGCAGTAGAGCAAAACACAGAAGCTGCACCCAGGAGTCTCATGCAGTTAGACCCAGTACAAAGACAGGAAAAGGCCATGGAATTACCCAAAATATTTTAAGGCCATCTGAACTGGATCTTCGTACCTCCCAGTTTCCTCTTACTTGCTGAACACACAACACTAAGATGCTACTTAAACGATGAACTGGACAGTAACTGTGATGGTTAGAGTCAAACCTTATCTTAATTTTTTCCCAGAGCAAGACAAAAGTAACAATTCTCAAAGGTGCATGTTAGCATCTCCTATAAACCGTGAGTGTGTATGCACATGTGAGTGTGCCCCCAGACCATAACATGCCCATTCAACTTGAACTCCATACTTTCAAAGCTCCACAAGCAATTCTGATGCATGTCGAGGATTAAAGACCAAGGGTACCTTAGAGATCCAGGCATCTTCATGGCAGAATCAAAGATGCCTGGCCATCTAAATTGTCAGGTGCACAATCATATACAGAACCAGAAGTTTGGGGGCAAAGTATACATGGTATAAACTGGGAGAAGCAAGAATAACAAACACCAGCACACATGGCATAGCTCACTGCCCCTCGCTTCTGCCCTGGACACAAGCAGGTGCATGTGCATTTCTCACTGACCGAATGTGGGCAACTCAGGACTAAATCACCATCCAGACAAGAAGCTCTGAGCACTGTCAGCCTCAAGTGACTTTTGAGTGCTGCATTGCATCAGTATGACTGTTAATCACCATTGTCAAAGTGACTGCATTAAGAAACATCTGGCAGATCAGCAAAGCACACCTCTGGGTGTGGGGCATTTCCAGAGATGGTTGGCCTCTAGACCAGCAAAAAAAGGGGAAAGACTCGCTATAATTGTGGGTGGCATCATCCTATACGCTCATAGCCGGGGGAAATGACAGGAGAAGGAGAAAGTCAGACTGCATTTAAAACTCTTCATTCTTTTTGAACATTTTTGAATATTGCCATGATCTGTAGACATCAGACTCCAATGTCGTCAGCCTTTCAAAGCAGACTCACATCAGCAACTCTCCAGGAGGCCTCCAGGCCTTCAGTCTCAGACTGGCGCTGTACCCTTGATCCCTCTTGCTGTGAGGTTTCCAACTTCTTGAACTGAGCAGGTCTGACCTCCAGACCACAGAGACCCTTGTGGACGGCCTTGCCTCTGATCCTATAAGCCTATCTAATAAACCCTTGCATAATTATATATTTGTGTGTTTGTAGTTTATTGACTGTTTTCCTCTAGAGACCCTTAACCAATCCAATGTACAACTACAAAAACAATGATGACCTCCTAACAGGCTGTTCATCCTCTTTCTTTTGTCTTTGTTTAAAGAGGAAAGAAATAGAGGCCAAATTTTAGTAAAAACTTTTATCTGGTGATTATGAAAAAAATAGTTTAGAAACCTGACGCTAAAGATGGTATCTGCCTAGTACAAACCTAGGCTTTGGCTCTTGGAGCATGTTCGGAGCGCCCTCTTTTGGAAGTATCAGGCATCGCCCGAGGACACTCAAAACTGGGGGCGTCTGAGTCAGCCTCCGGTAACACCCGCGCTGTTTGGGACGCGGAAGTGAGCTGGGAACTGGCTACAGGGTTGGCAAGTGAGGGTCGCAAAAACAAAGAACCATCTGCCTAGTTGTTCTCAATTAGGCAATTTTGTAACAAAATTGAGCAAATTATCAATTTGACACTGCAATTACCAAAAATAACTAAATTCTGTCTTTTCTTCCTATGTCAAATCATTTTAATTTATGAGAAAAAAGAAAGGAGACAGTAACAACTTTTAATTACCAGGACTCTGCTGATTTGTTTGTTCCCTAAGAAGCTGTGAGGCATTAAAAGTTGAGATGCAGCGCAGGTCAAAATCACAGCATCTCAAGTGGCTCCCAAACTTGAAAGTTTCTCAGATCACTTGAATCACCTCTGCTCTTAAAATGCTTATGCACAGCTGCTCTTATCCCCTCCTTTTCCCCAGAGACACTTGGGAATTTAGATCCAGGCATCTGAAGTCCCATAGAGCTTTTTTGAACATGAAGCTTTGCTAGTACTGTTTTTTTTCACGTGTTAGAAATTCTACTACCTGAAGGAAGCAACCTCAGCCACAAAACCTCACTGGTTCCTTTCGAGCAGTTTGATGCTCAAACATTCTGAAGAATCAAGTCATATACATTTAATAACCCAGATGTAGGATGGCTCCCAAACAACCAATCCATAGCATTTTGATGTATTTATAGCAGAATCCAGACCAGCACCTCAAGGGACAAGGAATCATTTAAAATAATTATGCTATACCTAATAATGACACACTTTTTTAAAATGACACACTTAGTAGGTTAAACATTTAATAAGCATTATCACATATCGTCTCCAGAATGTTAGGTGTTATTCACCACTATCCCTGCTTCCTGGGTGAACAATTGCAGATTAAAATGCTGGAGCATCTTTCCTAAGGCTGAAGACAGCAGGCCTATCTTATTTTACCTTAAAGCTTTATGTGTCCAAATTATGCTGCTTTGAAATCATAACACTAGCAAAAGGAAGAGCCATAGTTTGGACCCAGATTTTTCTCACTCAAAAGTCTACTTCACGGGCCTGTACACTACTCCGGCCCATCCTGTGGTTGCTGTACATCTTACCTACTTGCTGCCATAATGGATCCAGAGTTTCTATAAAAATAAAATGGAAAAGCTCAACCTGTGAAGTCCTAGGCTTTCCTGATAAAACAACAAGCAAAGGAGGTAAGTGTGCAGGTTCTAAAGTTATTAAATCAGATAGTTCAGTCAATGGGGCAAAGTTAGTCAAACTAATTTTTTTAATTGAGGAAGATCACAAAATTATTTGTGAGGCTGCCAGGTAGGTGTCATAGGAGAGCAGCTTGCTCATGATTTTCCTTAGACCTAAAAGTGACTCCCTAAGCATTTCAACACAGATGATTTCTCCACTTCCCTCCTCTTTAAGGCATTCCAACTTATGGCCTTGAATAAAAGCAGGGTTTTCTAAGAAAAGTCTTCGGCCCTTTACCCCCAGGAAGTCTCCCAGAAAGCAGCATCTCGGCCTGTCTCTTTGGGACCCAAAAGTCTTGGACCCATAGAGTGGCCTGGGCTGTTTGGATCGAAAGTCTGCCCAGACCTGCATCTCGGCGCGACTCTTTGGGGCTGGTAGGCCCACCCTTCATCCACAAGGAGCTGCCTGGAGATCAGCATCTGGGCCAGGTCTGTTTGGGCCCATAGCCCCGCCCTTCACCCCCAGGAAGTCTCCCAGAAAGCAGCATCTCAGGCTGTCTCTTTGGGACCCGAAACTGTCAGACCCACAGAGTGGCCCGGGCTGTTTGGATTGGGAATATTCTGGAGACTGGCATCTTGGCCAGGTGTGTTTGGGACCGGGAACTTTTCAGAAACCAATATTCTGGCCTGATTCTTTGGGACCTGTAGGCCCTTCACTCACAGGGAACCTCCTGGAGACCTGCCTGGGACAAAGCACGGAGGCCTGGCCTGCCTGAGATTCCACAGGCTCCAGGGTGGCCACACCCAGCATTCCCCTTACAACTTAGGGAGCCAGGAGCCCACAGAGGGGAGTGAGGACCCTGGGAGGAAGCCAAGAGCCTGTGGGGGAGCCGCTGTCCCTCCAGGAACTGAGGGTGTAACAGATAATTTGCCACATAAGCAGAGAAAGCTTTGGAACACCGCTCAAAGTAAGGAAATACAGAAAAATGATGAAAGGAAAGACCAAAAGGCAGACTCAAAGCCCTAGCCCTCCCCAAGAAAGCTTAGATGCCATGTACATAAAAGAAAAAAGAAGCCATATGCCTGAAATGTCTGAAATAATATCAAATGAAATAAATATGCAAATAGGGAAAGCTATGGAGAAATTCAAATCAGAAATACTTGCCCAGGTAAAAGAAGAATTGATAAAAACAGTGAAAGAAATAGTGAACGCATCTAGTGAAAACACAGCTAAAAAAATAGAGGAACAAAGCAAACAGATAGAATCCTTAAATGAACACTATATGAAAGAAACATAATACAAAAAGCAGAATCAAAGAGATATGCAGGAAATCAAAAATGCTGTTGAACGCTGCCAAAACCACCTCAATGAAAGTGAAGACAGAATTTCAGACCTTGAAGATAAGATTGCAGCCAGTTAGCAAGAAAGACAAGATCTTTTAAAAATAACAAAGAATCAGGAAATAACAATTCAACTCCTGCAAGATGATGCAAAGAAAAATGACATAAGATTAATAGGGATAAATGAAAAAGAAGGGGACAGCCCAAATGATATCAAGAGGATATTGACAGAAGTATTAGCTGAAAACTTCCCAAACATGAGAAGAGAAACTGACATCTGGATAAGTGAAGCATATAGAACTCCAAACAGCCATAACCAAAATAAAACTACACCCAGACACATAATAATCACCATCCCAGAAATCCAACATAAGAATAGAATACTAAAAACTGTTAGAGAGAAAAGAGAGCTCAACTATAAAGGAAAACCTACCAGAATCACGGCAGACTTCTCAACACAAACGATGAAATCAAGAACAGCATGGAGTGAAGTCTTTCAGATCCCAAAGGAAAACCACTTCCAACCCAGACTGACATACCCTGCAAAACTGTCCTTCAAAATGGATGGAGAAATAAGATACTTCCATGAAAAAGAACAGCTGAAGAACTTCATGAACACCAATGCAACCCTACAAAGAATACTGAAAGACATTCTATATACACATGGGATAAAACCACCAAGCAAGGCAGACAAATAAACAGAATCGAAAGCTAAAGACACAACAGAAGAAAGATAACATGTCAACAATAAATGAATATATAACAGTTACAACCATTAATGTAAATGGCCTCAACTCGCCAATCAAAAAGAAACAGACTGGCAGAATGGATCAAGAAACAACATCCAACCATATGCTGTCTACAAGAAACCCATCTAACCCAAAAGGACACTCATAGACTGAAAGTCAAGGGATGGAAAACAATACTTCATTCAACAGGAAACCAAAAAAAAGCAGGAGTGGCAATCCTGTTTGCAGACAATGTGAATTTCAAACCAAGAATGA